>CALNHX010005521.1:0-105356 GCA_940337035.1 Agriotes lineatus | reverse complement strand
CATTAAGCCACCTTTTTGTGGTGAGTTCTGGATTATTTTCGCAAAAAAACTAGCACAGCTGAATAAAGGAAAACAAAATTAATTAATTTAAAAAAAAGTAATAACTAATTATTAACTACATATTTAAGGCCGTGGGGGCACCGGAAGATATAATCTTACAAAATCCAAGTTTTCACAGTAGCTAGATGCTATATGTAGCCACTTTTCCACGTATAAAAAATGGAAAATTCAGAAAAACATTTTTTTAGCCATTATCACTCCGCTCTACTAATCATACCTGTTATTTCATGAAATAGGGTTAATAAGTAAGTATGAAAATGTTCAGTACTACCGAATTTACTTTCTACACTTACCCTCCTGTAAATGTCCATCGCATTTGTTTTTGCGTATGCTTCAGCATAACAATTTCATAGTCATTTCGAGGTTCCCGTGCATACAGCCACTCCTGTGTGCCTGTGGTGGGCGACTTGGAACCGGTCGGGGATAGTGCAACAATTATAGCCGATCATATTGCACATGCGTTTCATACGCATGAAATATACCCCACCTCCTCGCCTGCGATTGCGGTTAATCTCCTGCAGTTTTCCTTCATGCTTCAGTTTCCGGAGGAGATGCTTTGGATCCCACTCGTTCTCATCTTCTGACGTTTCAGAGCTACTGGACGAGCTACCTTTCTTGCTTTGCTTAAAGGAGTATTCATCACTTATGTCATCATCTGAATCATGCTCTTGCTTAGCGAAATCCACAAAGCCTAAATATTGAGTTTTGTAATTATTACACAGGGTATCATATTTAGTACTCTATCGTTAGCCAGATAAAAAATACAGTTGAGGGAATATTACTAAGGTTAAAGAAGACACACTTCAAAATTAGTGGCCCAGATACAGGATTTTTAACAATAAAGAAAAATAAATGTCAACTTTTTAACAACTTTTGTGCAAGAGTGCGTTTGTTTTCTTTGTGTTGTTAAGAGCAGAGAGTACAAAGACGTGTGGATCCAAAATCTTTCTCAAAAACCAAAGTTTTGGTCTTGTCAGGAGCTAACTAGAAAATACATTTTTTAATTTATCATTAGCATTATTTTAATTTTTTAAGTTTATGTGGATTGTAGACTCTGAATATACAATAAAGAGCAATTTATTAAATGTTTATTTATTTAATCAATACTACTTAATTAAACAATAGTCTAATCACCATACTAATAAAATAAAACTGTAACTGTAACAACAATTCTGAAGTTAAACTTGAGGATTCGAATCCATGATCCGAAAAAAGGATTCAAAATACGTTAGCATTGAAATCATGATTTTTAGCTTTACAATATTTCTCAAATGTCTAGTGATTCGCGAGTAAATAATTCACGAAGTGAATGTAGAGTATTATGTTAAGTATTAATTATTCAGCAATTTGTTAACAATTCAAAGGCACATACATTTATAAATACCTACTATTAAGTCAAGGTCCGACGCGTTGACCCGCCTAGGATTTGCTGCACAAAGTGATAACGATAAGAACAACTTTAAATAAATTAGCAACAAAAAAGCACAGACATCTTTCAAAATTTGTGCTTAAATTACTAATAAATAGTAAATTCTTAGCAACTATAGACAAACAGTAGTTACGACAATGAGGATTGAATAATTAAGATAAAAATGAAAAAGTATGGTTGACAGAGGAGCGCAAATTAAACAAAAGCTAATAGTATGAATGCAGAAATTAAAGAAATGAAAAAAG
The DNA here is from genome assembly GCA_940337035.1 of Agriotes lineatus. Taxonomy (NCBI): domain Eukaryota; kingdom Metazoa; phylum Arthropoda; class Insecta; order Coleoptera; family Elateridae; genus Agriotes; species Agriotes lineatus. The sequence goes on along the minus strand of CALNHX010005521.1, from coordinate 103,622 downwards.
GAAATGAAAGAATCACCCAAGCGAACAAAAACCTCAAGAATGAAATAGCAAAATTAAGTGAAAAACGGAACTACTTAAGGGGCATTAGGAGGAACGACTTGGTGGTATATGGAATAGAAGAAGCGTATAAAGAAGACATGAAAAAGCAAAAAGTATTATAAATTAGAGGTAGCAGTAAAGGTAGAAGAAGCGATACATGATATAGAAGAATAAGAGAATAAAGTAAGACTAATATTAATTGAAATGAGAAACAGAAAAGAAAGAACAGAAATACTGAAAGCAACAGGTAAGCTTAAAGGAACAAAGGCATACATTAATGAAGATTACACCAAAAAACTACAAGCACAAAGAAAAGAGCTCATAGTACACATAAAGGAAGCATAAAATAAGGATTTGTAGCAAAAATTAACTACAACAGACTGATATTAAACGTAGAAAAACACAGTGTGGAAGACACAAGGAAATTTCAAAAAGAAGAACAAGAAACAAGAACATAGAGCAGAACATGAACAGTTGCGAAAGGTCACCAAAAACAAACGATCAAAGGGAAAAAATGTTAAAAATCACAAATAACAAAAAACTAGAAAATATCGAACGAAGAGGAAGAAATGATGACCACAATGACTAAGAACATGAGCATAAAAGGAAGTAAAGGAAAATTTACTTAAAAAACAGAAAAGAGCAAGATGCAAAAATCAACAGAGAAGAATAGGATCATGGAACGTGAAAATGCTACTAAAGCCAGGGAAATTGTAAGAAGTAGCAAACGAGTTGAGAAAATACAAAGTAGAAATAACAAGTCTTGCTATTAACGAAAGAAAATCATATATACGAATTAAGAACAAATCACATAACTTATTTACCATAGACGTATATGCGCTAACGGAAACAGCAAAAGAAAACGAACAACACACTTTTCATGGCAAACTCGATGAAACTCTTAAAAAAGTGTCAAAGCAAGACTTAGTAATGATAATAGGAGACGACTTCAACACGCAGATTGGAAAAGAATATTGGTTAGAAGAAGTAGCATGGAAACAAACAGTACATACAAAAACGAATAACAATGGACAAGTATTATGCAATCTAGTAGTACATAATGAGTATTAAATTTATACATAAACGACTACATAAAAGTACATGGATGCACCGAAATGAAAAAAGTGGCAATCAAATTGACCACTGCAAATCCATTAATGATGTTAAATCGTACAGAGATGCAAATATAGACTCGGACCATTTTCATAAGCGGAGTAAAAATAAAAAACTGAAGAGAAAAATAAAATAAGATAATGGAACACAGAAAAACTAGAAGAAGAAATTATAGCAGAAAAATATAGAGGAAATAAAAAACATATGTGAAAATGGAAACAAGACATACAGTATAGAAGAAGATTGGAGTAAAATCAAGAACACGATAGTAGAAGCGGCAAATAAGGCTATTGGACTAGACCCAAAAAGTTCGAAAAACTGCTGGTTTGACAAAGAGTGTGAAAATAGTATAAAATTAAGAATAATGCTAGAAAGAAGTGGCTCAGTGCAATGGAAGAACAAAACAAGACCGACTATCAAGAAAAAAGAAAAGAAGCAAACAAAATGTGCCAAAAGAAGACAAACTATGGATAGATAAAACATTGGAAGAAATAGAACGAATAACTCAAGGACTCTGGACCAATACATGAAAAACCGAAATGAAAGAAATAATGGAACATTTGAGGAAATAGAAAAGAGATAATACAAAAATTACTTTAGCAACTTATATAAAGGACATAATAACTTAACTGAAGAGAAAAAAGAACCGAATAATCAACTAGGAACCCTACAGAGAATACCAGAATTTGGAGAAGTAAAAGAACATATAACAAAGATGAAAAATAAAAAAAGCAGCAGGAAGTGACAAGATAAGTACTGAACTGACAAAGCATGGAGGGAAAGAACTACAGCACAGAATTCATAATTTAATAGAAAATATATAGACAAACGAAGAAATACCAGTAGATTGAAGAACAGGACTAAATAAGCCCATACAAAAAAAAGGAGATCTATCCAAATGCAGGAATTATAGATCAATCACCTTATTAAATATTATTTACAAGATTCTAATGATAATAAAAAATAAACTTACAAAACACAGGGAAACATTCTTAGGAGATTATCAATTAGGATATAGAAACATTTTATGAATAGACGCCATACACAGAATCAGACAAACCACTGAGAAATGTTACGAGCAGCTTATTTCTAGGCTATAAACAAGCTTTCGATAGTCTAATAATAAGGGCGGAAATTATTGAGGAACTAAAAGCACAAAAACAAATTAAGATGACGACGAAGAAATCACACGCTTCAGTACTCTTTAGTCAAGGACCAACAAAGGATTTTGAAGTAAATAAAGGCGCAAGACAAAGTGGTGCTTTATTGGCTTTGTGTTTTGCGTAATACTAGACGCATCAGTAAAGAAAGAAAACAGAATGGGACAATTAACAGCAAATCAGTTCAAATATTGGCTCGCGCAGACAATATTGCAATAATACCGAGAATAAAAGAGGAGCTAGAAAGTACTTTCATGATAATAGCACAAATATCAAAGGAAAAAGACCTAGAAATAAATTAAACTAAAACAAAATACATGCATTGTAACAGAAAATAAAAAACATTGAGAGAAATAAAAATCGATAAGTACCAATTCGAGAAGATAGAAACATACAAATATCTAGGATTCCTAATACATAGAAGAAATGAAAGATTATACACAAAACATAGAATTCAGCAAATCTACAAAGCCCTGTACGCAAACAAAAGTATACTGAAAGACAAGAAGCTAAGTAGAAGCACAAGAAAACAAGTATATAAGACAATGATAAAACCAATTCTAATGTATGCGACAGAAAAAACAAGCTTAACAAAAAAAGAAGAGGAACAATTGAGAATTTTTGAAAGGAGAATTATCAGAACAATCATGGGACCAAAAATAAAACATGAGGATGATATAAGACCACTAATGAATGAATCACGAGATTGACAAAATACTAAACAGCGAAAACATAGTAAGAGTACATAAGGTACAAAGTATTAGATGGTAGGGACACATGTATAGAAAGGAAAAAATACCAGCGTACATAAATCAAACAAGTAGAGACAATCAGCGTCGGTTCCTTTGATGTCAAAATTTCGATTTGAATGACCTTGAACGGCTCCTTGGGGGTACTTTCCGATATTACCAACAGATAGCGTCACTAATTTACCATATCACGGCCAACTAAATTACTATGGCCTGCACATAGGGAATACAGTGACTATACAGGGTGTTCCGAAAAATCGTTTACAAATTTTCCGGGATTGGAGAGGAAGGCAAGTGAAGTAATTTTCGCTACGCAACATATGGTCGGAAACGTCTCCTTGTTATTGAAAAAAAATATTTATTACATATTGCTTTTTATCGTAAGTTACAAAAGTAAAACAACAAAGTGGTACTTAACAACCATCATTCATAATAATTGCTCGAACTGTCGACCTACAACATCGTTGCAAGCGTGGCAGCGACGCACCATGTTAGCTCGAACTCTGGCCAAAATTCCTGGAGTTTCCCGGATCCTTCCACAGGCATGAATAATTTGGGCTACCAAGTCCTCCTGTGTGTTCACTGGAGTCGCGTACATTAAGCTTTTTAAATCTCCCCACAGGAAGAAATCCAGAGGCGCCGGCGCCGCTGGACAGTTCGAGCAATTATTATGAATGATGGTTGTTAAGTACCACTTTGTTGTTTTTACTTTTGTAACTTACGATAAAGAGCAATCTGTAATAAGTAATTTTTTTCAATAACAAGGAGACGTTTCCGACCATATGTCGCGTAGCGAAAATTACTTCACTTGCCTTCCTCTCCAATCCCGGAAAATTTGTAAACGATTTTTCGGAACACCCTGTATACAAGACAGTGTGGCCATACGATTGTTGGCGGCCATTTTCAGGCAAATTTGAGCGTAGAGATATACAGTGCCTTTAGAAATAATCGAACGTTTTTGAATGGTCATTATTTGGGTGCTAGTTATTTTAACTAATTGATGTTAGCTGCACGTGGAGTGTTATGTTTGAAGGTTTGACATTTTTCATTGGCGTTCGTTCATGGTGCTTTAAGGTGTTGCATGAAATTTACAACCGGTTTCAGTTATGGTAGTTTACAATATAGCTAAATGCCGTCTTCCTGTTCCCTGTTTCCAAACCTCTCTGTCCTGTGCTTGGTCTTCTTCCAGGTTCCTCTCCTCCATGGCTCTCCGAATACCCTCATTCCACGGTTTGTGTGGTCTACCTCTTTTTTACCATTTAAAGATCTTCATAGGCCACGTCGTCTCCTCCATTCTCATCAGATGACCAAACCAGTTTAAAGCTTTCCGTTCAGTTCTGTCCACAACTCATTCTGGTGTCTCCATTCTGCGTCTTATTTCCTTATTTCTGCTTTTTCGTCCATTTGAACTGTGTCTAGTCTTCGTTTCATTTCCGCTGTTAAAGTCCATACCTCGCTAAGATACTCTCTGAAACTTCTTTGTGGCTTGAATTCACCTCACTGCCATAACACAGCATCGACTCTACCATTACTTCACCTATTCTTTTTTTTTCTTTCTGTTAGAGATCGTATTGTCCCATCAAATTGATTTCAAGCATCCCATTATCTTTTTACTTTGTACTATTCGAGTTTTGATCTCTTCTGTTCCCAAACCTTTTTTATCGATTGTATTGTAGCACCGAGGTATTTAAACCTTTCTACTTCTACGGTTTGCAGATTGACTTCCTCTCTTGATTTAATAGATTCTGGTCACATATATGACTTAACATATCTTCTATGTTATTTATTTTACTAAATAATTCTATATTTTCCCTTTGTTAGTCTTTTAGTAAGTACTCTTTGCTCGCCAACATATTCTTGAATCATATTCAAATGTCGTTTTGCCCTTCGAGGACTATTAAAGTGCTAAATTGTTAGATCTCCAATATATCTAGCATCGGTAGGTTGAAAATAAGAAGTACCTCCCCTTTCATTTTCTAAAAACTTTATATTAATAAAATTAAATGTTACTTATATTATACACTACACCTTTATTGGTATCACAATGATCTTCTACTAAACTGGGACTAGGGGACTTGGCTGTTGTGGGACAGGCCAAGAATTTTGAAGGAACTGAATATTTTTGTAAAATTTTAAAAGGTTTTCTACATTCTTCGTAATCAGAATTTTCAAAATGTTTTGAGGAAACAACCGGATCTTTTAAAAATTTGATTTTTTCTTCTACTTTACATGTTGTTATCCATTTATTCTTCAAGAAATTGTCCTTTGGAAAATTAAAATAATTTTTTAAATAAGGTTTTTATTAAACAAACCATCTACTAATACTTAACACACCGGTGAAAAGATACGTTTTCGTTTGAAGAATTACAAAAAATAAAACAAATTATGGACGTTCTCATTGCTAAAGTTCAATTTTCGAAGGTAGAAATAAACTGTGAAATTGAATGCCACTTCTGACGTTTTCAATTCAAAACTTCAAAATTAATCGTACTAAACATTGTATGAAATACGTCTAAAGCGAGAGAGAAATAAATTGATACAGGTTAGAATGAAATGGGGGAAGGTACCGAACTCCGTGATATGTTATTTTAAGATTCGACGTACGTTTACTTGTAGTGAACGTATCCTGTACTTAATATATCCATGTAGGGAATAGGGACTCTAGTAGGGAACAGAGCCAGTAGATATAGAGAGTACCGCCACGTCCGCCATGTTTGTTCCTTTGTCATATGCGTCACTTTGAGGTTTTGTAATACAATTCCGTCAACGTGACATTTATTGGCAATCCGAAATTTTACTTAAAATTGGCAAGACTGTAAGTCTATGTCAAATTCGAGGTTAGTAGGTTAGGTTTTGTTTGTTATTTGACACAAACTGATGGAAAACATAACCTAAAACCTCGAATTTGACATAGACTTACAGTCTTGCCAATTTCAAGTAAAAATTTAGACATAACTCAATCAGTCATTGCTGATGGGAACAAAAATGGCGGCGATGGCGGCATTTTCACGGATCAAAGAATGGCGGTACTCTCTATATCTACTGGCTCTGGTAGGGAACACCTCCTGTAGCCACCTATTGTGAGAATTTAAAAGCATTTAGTATGTTTCTTAGCTCAAATGTCAAAATCTGACGTTTAACTTTAAAAGGTTAGTTGCACCATGAAATCTCAGTTTATTGTTTTTGTTGAAATTTAACACAATTTCTAATAAATCAATACATAAAGTAAGTTTATTTGTGGAAGTTTTAATCCACGGTCTTGCAGATAAATTAATCGTAGCAAGGGTCGGGAAAACTGCATAATCTGGGGCTACAGTGCCTATATAAAGGCATAACCAAAATTATGTATTGACTTTTGTTTGAAACGTGTATTTGGAAAAAATTATAAATATTCCGTATGTATGTTACTGTAGTATTAACGTTAAGAAAATTATTGTCACCGGATTATTTCAAAAATTTAAATGAACTAGTCGCTGTAGGAGCAAATATTGGGATAGCTCGCAGAACATTCATCTTTTCAAAATTTGTGGGATATAAATGCATTCTTGTTAAATATCGAACAATTTTAACTGGTAATCCCTTCTGTAAATTATATAATAATAATAATGGTGAGGCACTAACACCCCATGAAGGAGCTTGGCCTGCAAGGCGGAAGGTTAGAGATTCCGTATCCTCGCTCTCACACCCGGCTGTCGCGTGTCAAATTCATGACACGTGGTGATGTGGTGAGCACCACGCATTAGACAACCGCATTATTACCCCTTGTTCTCTCGAACGCAGGTTCCCAATTATTTAAAGCGACTGGGTAGGCCGCTCGCCAGGCATCCATCTGGGATTTGAACTCCAGACTTCCGCGCCGCAGTTCGATGCTCTAACCATCAGAGCCACGCTGGCTATAAATTATATAATAATACGTTGAAGTAATTTTTCATTCGAGGAATACATATCACGTTCTAAAAACAAATTTCTGGCAATTTTAAAGCACGAGTATAATTGAATAACAAAAATAGTGGTAGTGGCGAAAGAAAAGAATGCTCAATGTAATTTCTAATTGATCCCCCACTTAACATTTTAAAAAGTGCGACATTAGATGAAAAATTGTCAGTTCCCAGCAGGCGCGTGCTGGCCCGCCGGGCTACCGGGCATTTCCCGGTAGGCCCTGAGTTGCCGGGCCCTAGCACTATTCTTACAATAGTCCTGTTCTTTAAAAAGTATAAATTATCAAAATGAAGATAACTTTCGTTTGACCACGTTAATAATGTGAGGAATCAAATTATAGTCAGTAGAGACACCAGATTTGTGGATCATTGATTATTTTATGGTGATTTAGAATACTTGAATCGTCCTAGATTTCCTGAAATTAGTCAAAGTGTACCAATGAACTCCTTCAATATAATTTGTGAAGTTATTCCAGCCCTCAAAAAGCAAAAAAATTAAGGAAAAGTTAATGGCGTTTGCCAAACTGTAGCCTCAGTTACCAAAAAAAATTTTTTAAAATATTTATGAGACAGATAAGCTAAAAACATGATCAAGATGAGCAAGGACAAGAAAATGAAGAAAGTCTTGACACTGACTTTGAAGATGAAATTTTCTTGGCAAATGTAGTCGCCTCTTATAGCTATCATTGTAGACACTGTTTTCGCAATGTGAAGTGCATTAGTTGTGTATCGTATGTACTCGAATTTGTGGTTATATGCAAATATAACTTATGTTCTACTGTATTCGATGTGTATGATACTCAGATGCCAAATTGGCTCAATTACCGAAATTAATTAGGCCAATACTGCAACTGAGCAAGAATTTGGCAATTGAGCGAATTTAGGTTTTACGCAATTCTCGTACTGAGTATTCTATTTGGGCAATTGAGCGAATTCGGCATCTGAGTCTAACCTATACAAGTTTCTTCTCACAATCCAACTTAAGCAAATATCTTGTGCACATTTATTTTCTAAACTAAAATTATTAATTACTGGTTTACGCAGCTGTAAGAACATTTGGTAACTCTGCGCTGCTTCTCAAGATCCACCAAGCCACTTTAATGTCAAATTTCTTTCTGTTACAGAATAGACGTCAAACGTATAAACTCTATTTTTTTTTGCAGTTTTAGCAGTCGAATTGTTACGGTATAAATTCATCAAATCGACATAGGTCGTATTGATTGTTCAAAAACGGGTACAAACTACAGGGTTCGCCGGTTTTCCCTAGAAATCACAGATCTTAATGTGTTGGAACAGATTTTGTTGTTCCGGTTACGCGCACTAAACTCAGTCGGGAAGGCGTGGTTCGAAAGCTCAAAGAAAAACCGGCGGGGTACTTACCCTAAAGCTTGCTTAAAAGAAAAATAAATGCCTGAGCGCCACTTGGTTCTGATTAGGGGTGGCTGACGTGTCTAGAACCAAGAACAAAACACGTAGCCTATGTAGAAGTCCTCCAAGTACGTTGCTGAACACCTGAACACCTCAGCCTGTTGTTTACCAAGCCTCCTCCGAGTAGCCGAGTGACCTTGTTAAATCACTTACCTTCAAGGCCACCGCCACTAAAGAATAACAAAAGAACATTGACTGGCCCACATCTCGGGGCTCGCTTAATCAAAAGAGCATGCTTTAACTTCACAAAATTAATTACACTTGGCCTTTGCCACACTGGATTAGTTAATGACCCAGAAGGGGTTTCAAAATTCATAAAAAGAATGAACCGACTTTAACAGGTTTATTATTTAAAGACACAAATGACAGTTTACACAAATCGGTACATTAAAACACACACCCGGAGGTGAGTTTAAATTTAGTAATAAGATATCCTACGTGAATGTGAAAGGGGGCCCCACAAAACCAAAATATATCTTAAGGGCTAGTTACAAAGACACAAAAAAACACCATATTATCCAAAACAAGTGACATAAAATGGACGCCAGGAGTAAAGCCCCTGGTAAACATTAACTGAAACAAATCATAGGTCCTAGCGGACGTACGCAACGTTTATAAGCACTGACGCACAATAAAATATAAAATCGCACATTAAGTTAGGCACCAGAGTTATTTAATTGGTACAATACAAGGCGCCTACCTGAGTTGAAGCATGCAGTGTTAGATGCAGATGTACTCGTTCTCGTGGAGGCCTGGCGAGACGTGCACAAAGTGTAGCAAACTCTCCAGAAGAGGCAGCAAGACTCGAGGGGATTGAAGACAGCAACCATCAATCGAAGAAGTGACAGCAACCAATACGATGTTGCGCGGCGGCCCAATTAAACCCGACGTTGACCCAAATATGCATTACGCAATAGTCTTTTCCCGACTTAACAGGGAAAAAAGTTAGTTGAGGCTCTTCAGATATCGTTTCTAATCGGATCGGCAAAAAGTGCCAAAAGTCTCCCTGGAGACCAACTGTAGTAAACGAAAATCGGCCCTTCATTAAACAACGTCGAGTTCACTACACTTCCTCTGCCCACCGCGCATTTCCAAAAACACACAAAAATTAATGTTCACTTCGAAGATTCGGGTTTAACTGCACTCGCCATTAACGTGCCCCAAAGGCACTTGAAAGTCTGCACGAACGCCAAAAAGGATTCACCATGTTAATCACCAAACGTTAACAAAAGCTTCCCCCGATTCGCAGCGCAAGCTACGAACCGGGGTAGCGAAAACCACCACGTCTAGTTTACTCAAGTGTTGGGTACTGATTCCTTATTTCAAATGCCCAGGGCTTAAGAACAACGTAACGGAAGAAAGTTATGAACTCCAAAATTAATAATCCCACATACACGGTTAACTAAGGGTTTATTAAACTTTATTTCCAATGGTCCCAAAGCTGGACGTAAAATGCGTTGGCTGAAGCACAACAAAGAAGGCTTTAACGGATGATGCAATTGCTGAATTGGCAAGAACCAGGGGAAGTCCCCAGTTTACAATGAACATTCCACAGTCCTCGAATATCATACTGATAACGACGCGTTCTACGAATTTAGGCGTTCAACGCTTGATTGTCGAAACAAATACGCACTTTGTGCACTGAACGAAGAATGCTTGCTAAGACGAATTCTACGGATCGTGAACGCATTGTTTGGGCCAAAAGGAATTTAACATGTAGCTTTAAGATCCAGGATTGAACTTTAAACAGGGCCGTCTTCAGAAATTTTAAATAGAATAATTTCAGCTTCAATGCACTAATAATACCCAATCGCGGAATTGATAACAAGGATAGCTTAATGACGTCAAAATCACTTAACAGAATATAAACCTTTTTATACAGCTAGTATAGTATTCCAACCAGAAATTGGAAAGCTATTTAAAATCAGGCCAGCATTGAGAACAGTAAGTCACTTCGTAATGTAATTCATAAAATTACTGTTTAATTGTCATTCAATGACACTTCGATAATAACCCTCAAATGTGACAGATACATTGGGAAGTTTGGAAGACATATACGTTTTTCAACATTTTCTATGTTACTATACGGTTTTAAAACTCAACTAGTACCTATTTAAATCATGCACAATGTTACAATGCCTTAATAAAACAGTTAGATGTACAATTTGCAGATGAACTGTCATTACTTGAAAGCTGATTGACATTAGAATATTTTTTACTGATTGTATGAAACCAACTTAGACATGACTTACTCTTTTTATGGTGTACTGGATTTTTAATAGCTTTCCAATTTTTGGTTGGAATACTATACAACATTTGACTTTATTTCATTTTAAAACCATAATCCTGTTTTATTTTCCACTGATTTTTTGTTTATATCTGTGATAAGAGCTATATAAAGTAGTCTATGACGCCCTAGGGCGTAAAGAGAGGGCGTAATGATAACACCCGCTCATTATGCCCTCTCAGGCGGGCAAGCTTTTCAAGTTATTTGCGTATTCAAAGTGGAAAATAAGACAGTGTATGCACCAGGGGCCTTACTTGATGTTTATAGCCCTCGGGCGACATAAACCCTCGGGCGAGACCCTCGGGCTTGTAACGTTGTCGCCCTCAAAAATGCATAAACATCTTCATAATGCCCTTGGTACATACATAACTATGCTGGCTCTTGATAGCGGGCGTATAAAGTTGCTAGGCAGTATAATAACGATTAACAGTATAGTATAGCAACACCAACAATCTGCATAGAAACCATAGCACACCAAATATTCACAGCTCCAGCACAACGATGACTCATCCACATCTCTCACAGGTTTGCGGCGAGAAACTTCGTTGCTTTTAACAGTTTGTGAAACTGATGATACAGTAGATTGGCTCAGTTGTAATGCATCTGCAACCCTCTGAAATTGCTTTTTTTTATCTCGTTCACGTTTGAAATAACTTATCAACTTCTTGGCAACAAGTTGCTTGGATTGGCTACTCAATGGTTTAGGCATGTTAAACACTAGATCTCAACACTAAAACGCAGGTTTTGTTCTGAAAAGATCGGCTTTTCAAACACAAAAACGCACTTAACCTCAACAGTCAACACAGTGCAGCAGGTTCGATACTATCGATCGAATAGAAACATAAACGTAGTGTTAGTGATATTTTATCACCAACACTGAAGCGTTAAAGTCTCTGGCACATTTACGTTTTTTATTTATTATTCATCATAAAAGCTAAATGTACATTAAATTGTTAATTTTCCATTGACAATTGATTAAGCTTAAACCAAACGCATGATTTAAAATGAGCTGTATAGAAGAAAATAAATATCGGTTTTGTAAATCTAATGGTGGTATTTATGACGTCACTAAAATTTGCTTGGTGACGGGCGTCGTCTGATTTCTTGTCCCTACTTTACACAGAGTTGGACTGAGTGTGGAGTGAAAGTTAAAAAGTTTTTCGGCGATAACAAGAAGACCTGAACTGTTACGATAGTGATAACCTTATGGGTGCCAATGGTTAACTGCACAGCTTGTTTAACCTTAATCAGCAGAGATCCGTAAAGAGTTTGTTGTGAAGGTTGCAAAAAACAATACCATGCTTCTTATGTGGCAAGAAATTACGATATTATTATACCGGGGCTACTATAGAAATGCTCCCAATGTGCAAAGAATTGTCTGGTGCTTGATATTGCAGGTGTTCAAAGACTGGTTGAGATAAAACTGTTTTGTAATTGGGTATTTATACTGTAAAACAGGTTAAAATAAAATAAATAAATAAAATTATATTCAATACCTACTTTTAACAAGCAGAGTACTAATAAGTGCTATAACTATTTTGATTGCTAGAATGGCATTTAAGTTGTCAATACATTTTCAAAGGTGACCTAATCTATTCATATTTCAATTTTCGACATTGGAAAAATAAGTATTTCTATAGAAACAACATATGCTATTGTATTCCATATGTCAAATATTTAGATTTGCCGCCATAAATAAAATACGTGTCAGTATTAATTACTAGATGTCTCTAGGTGGTGTTCCCTATGTTCAGGCTATAGTATTTAATTTAGTCGGCCATGACCATATCCAGAATCAGTATATATTATAGGAGAGTACCGCCATTCTTTGCTCTGAGAAAATTCCGCCATCGCCGCCATGTCTTCTCCCATCAGCAATAATTGATTGGTTATGTCTTATGTCTAAAACTTTACTACTTAGCAGGTTATGTTTTACGCCAGTCTGTGTCAAAAGTGACGCAAAACCTAACCTGGTAACCTTGAATTTGACATAGACTTACAGTCTTGCCAATTTTAAGTAAAGTTTTGAATTGCCAACAAACGTCACGTTGACGGAATTGTGTTACAAACCTCAAAGTGACGCATATATCAGAGGAGTAAACATGACGAACGTGGCGGCACATACACACACTGGATCTGACCACATCAGGGTAACAGAGCCAGTAACTGGCTCTGATTGGTAGAACTTTGTTCTGAGGCACTCGAGACAGGTTTCAACATTTGGCATGAGTGTCTACTTGTTTGATAAATTAAGATGGTAAGAACAAGTAGAAGCAGACATCAACAAGCATGTGGAAAAATTTAAGAATTATTGCCGGAAAATGTTGCAAAATAGTCAATTTCATTAACAATTCATTCAAAGAAGAACAAAAAATATAGTTTTAGCAGATGCTCCACATGTTTGTCTCTATTCTCTATTATTTGCATTTTCTAATACGTACATAACACATGCAGTTTCGTTAATTACTCATTTATATTTCATGTTTTTACCATTTCATTTATTATTGCTTTGAACTTTAGAACGTATCTCTTTAACTTATATGTGGCATATTGTAATTAATGTAAGTGTTCCAACAAAAGTCGTAACTGTAGTTTAAATAAACAATATAAAATTCCTAATATATTATTGTATATGACTTAAATTGTATAAATTTGCTTGTGTTGTATGAATACATTTCATAAAAGTAGAACTATAATTAATAAATGTGCAACTACACAATAACAAAGTAACGTAGTTAACTATGGCATTTCCGACAAACTTCATTTTTTTGGATCCCCAAATGTCTTACTCTTATCTTAGATACTATAGGTACTCTAACCATATCCAGAATCAATATATATTATAGGAGAGTACCGCCATTCTTTGCTCTGAGAAAATTCCGCCATCGCCGCCATGTCTTCTCCCATCCGCAATAATTGATTGGTTATGTCTAAAACTTCCTACTTAGCAGGTTATGTTTTGCTTAGGTTTGTGTCAAAACTGACGCCAAACCTAACCTGCTAACCTTGAATTTGACATAGGCATACAGTCTTGCCAATTTTAGGTAAAGTTTTGAATTGCCAACAAACGTCACGTTGACGGAATTGTGTTACAAACCTCAAAGTGCGCATATATCAGAGGAGTAACCATGACGAACGTGGCGGCACATACATATATACTGGCTCTGACCCACGGCCTCCTGGATTAGTGCGAAACTGACGTCTCTACGCGGCCCGCCGCATTTTTAGTTCAAGGCGTTTTTTCTGATTTGTAGAGGCGCTACAGTACGTTGCGCTTGTGCCTTTGGTTGCATACGTCCACGGCCTCCTGGATTAATTTTAATCTAAAAAGTCCCGCCTACGTTACAGATAATTTATCAAAAACCCAACAGATAGCGCCAAAGTACGTTGGCCTCCATAGATAAAATAAATAAAACATATAGAACGCAAACTCCCTATACATTTTTGAGATACAGCGCCATCTGGTGCTTTGATGACGGTTCAAAATCAGAGCCTGCTTGATTTGTACTTGATCTTTCTTTGATTTTTTTAAAAATTTTGTCTAAATTAAAAAAAAATTAAAACATCAACACTACTTTCGATTTTTTATTTTCAGTCGTTTTTTATACATTTCTGCTGCTTTTGTATAAATGTTATTCTTAAATACTACTGTTCTGGTATCTTTACCACTTAAAATTAAATTTAACCCCTTAATATAAGTCAATATGGTTAGAGTAACTATCTTACCTATAATTTCGTCTTCAATTGTATTTTTATGTTCGCAAGTGAAACAAAAATTAACATGATGTTGAACTACTGTTAAAATTTTGCTTTTAATATTATCGACCGAAGTTATGTTACTTAATACAATTTTGGAAATATTATAAACCTTATTAGTATTTTTTATAAACTCTAAATTGCAATATCCCAACTTTCGATTTTCGGCATTATACTCTCGTTGGTTGATTAATTTGTGACACTGATCATTTTCCGAATATTTACTAATAATTTGAGATTTACATTCTTGGCAATTTAAATTTTTTAATGTTTTTGAAATCCAGCCTGATACGTAGCCTATAATCGATTGATGTAGTTTTTTTTCTAATTCAAATGCCGAAAGACTTGAGATATACTTATTTACATTGAAAATTTCGTATGACACTTCATTATTTTCGTAATTGTTGTTGTTCATTTTGTCCACTAGTCCACGTATATTAAATAAATCGGGAATATTTGTTTCTTCACAGTTTGTTCCTATTGATTTTGATCCACAGAAATTTCGAATCAGAAGTGATTTGAAGCTGTCTCGAAACTGTAAAGCTGTTGGATTTACAGCTCGATTTCTTTGGCTTCTAATTCTTCCAAAATAATTTTCTATAACGTCCTGATTTAGAGCGCGAGGTAAAAAAAACTTACATTTGCCACCATCTATTAAAATTTTGTATAAATCCAAAAATCCTTCTAATGTTTTGATCCAATTTTTTAAAGAAGGAGGTACTGTTTTTTTCCCACTATTGTCTACAAAGTACATATTGCTTAAGTGTTTAATTGCTTCCTCCCAAAATTTTGTGTGGCCCGAATTTTTGTAAACTCCACCAGAAAGAGGTTTCCCGCAGCGTGAACGAAGTGTCCTTCCATTCACACTATCAAAGAGTTTATCAAAAAATTTGATTATTTTTGCAGTTCCCAAGGCTTCCTGATTTGGGTTGGTTCCACCTGTTAAATACATCTGTTAGATTATTAAAAACAATATTACTAACACTTACCACTTTCAACTAATAGCTTTATAGTTGAAGCCATAGAATGACTCAAAACTTGAGTTGCATAGGACACCTTCATCTTTTGGATCCTATCTGGCATTACATGCAGGTCCGTAACTTTGTAAAGTGCTCTTAGTTCACCACACTCTGCATCATTAAGATAAGCCCAAATGATATCATCCCATTTTGCTGTTAAAATTTCTCCATCCTTTTCCCAAATCAAATTTTTTGTTAGCATATTGTTTCTAATCCCTTTAATCAAATGAGGTGGATCAAATAATGGTATAATCTCTTGATCTTGAAGTATTATCTTTCTTTCTATTTGTTGATTGCGTTGTTCATAAATTTTGCTTGACTCTTTCACCAACATATTTACACCTGCTTGGTTTGTTTGGCCTTGATCACACACTGTAGCAACAACTGTTAACCCGCAATTTTGAACTTCTTGAATCAATAATTTTAACAAGCATTGTATGACACAAGATTTTGTAGCCGATGAAGAAAATGCAAAATAAATAGGTTGTTGCCATTTTTTAAAAAGTCCGAGGAGATAAAACACAAGAACATGGTCAGCAATTTCTAAACTCTGATCGTGGCCGAAATCTTGAAAACCATAAAATTTATCTGTACTTTTGTCATAATCAATGTGTGGCATTATGGACATTTCATCGAAAATCAAGCTACAAACTCTGTCTCTTCCTTTTAAATTCAAAGCAGAGTCCCTTAGATTGTCAAATAATAATTTATTGAAACCGGGATTGATGGGAACTTTATTCAACATTGACATAATTGTTTGTCGAGTGGGAAGTGCAAAAAATTTTCTCAGTTTTGAATAACCGCTTCCAGACTGTTTATAGAAGACTAGAGCCAATATTTTTTCTTCGGTAGTGTACCTGCGTCCTCTTGGTTTTACATTTCTTTTTCTCAGTTGACTTAAACAAAAATTGATAGCATCCTGCCCTAACACTTTACTTTTCAATTTTATTTCAAATTTTGAGAACATCTTTAAACGTTGGCGATAGAAAGCGGCTTTTTTTTGTTGTGTTTGCTTGAATTTGAAAGATTTGTAAACCTTATTTGAAGCAGCTGTTTGGGAAAAACTCGTATTTAGGATATTTATGTCGACACTTGAGGTTTGGGGGTCGGTATATATATTATTTAGGTCGGTAGGTAACATCTTATCTCCTGGTACCATATCGTCCTGGTTATTTGTTTCTGTGGTGGTATTTACATTTTCTAAAGGAAATAAGGAAGTTGTTTTTTATTTTAATATTTAGATAAATATTTCTCAGAGTTACCACATGGTATCTGTAAACTAGGTACAGCCGTAGTCCAAAGTTTGTTATTACCCATATAATCAGAAGTTGTAAAATGTAGTCCACAGACCCTATGAGATTTATAAACTTTCACAGGATCTGTTGAGAGCAGTGAGGGATTTCCAATTCGCCGTAACCATTCTCTAAATCGGATGAGATCTTTTTGAGGATTAGGAAATCTGTGCTTTGTAGCACCAGTATTATAACATTTTTGAACGCTACAGAGTCTCATTTTGAATTGCTATTGAATTGCAAAACTATGACAGAATATTGACAAATTTTTAAAATATTGGGTTACCTTGATCATGAATTTTTAAAACATTTGCGCTCTCTTGCGGTTTGGTGACGGTGCTCGAAAAAAAAATGTATAGGGAGTTTGCGTTCTATATGTTTTATTTTATCTATGTTGGCCTCAGAATCACAAAAATTATGCAAATGTGGCGGGCCGCGTAGAGACGTCAGTCACGTACTAATCCAGGAGGCCGTGCTCTGACCACATCAGGGTAACAGAGCCAGTAACTGGCTCTGATTGGTAGAACTTTGTTCTGAGGCACTCTAGACAGGTTTCAACATTTGGCATGAGTGTCTCTACTTGTTTGATAAGTGAAGATGGTAAGAACAAGTAGAAGCAAACATCAAGAAAATGAAAATAAAGAACTGGGAAGAAATAATAGAAAATAGCAAAGCATGGAGAAAGGTAGTATTAAAAGCAAAGAAGCACCACGACCTATAAAAACATGAAACAGTGAAGACAATGTACATTAATCCTCCATTCCTCCGTTCATACGAACAGCTTCAATTTCCTTCAGAAATGTATAGCTTGTTACGATTTGCGTTCTTGTGTGAAAATAAACTATACGCGGTTGTACGAATAGACTGTAGTTTGCCATAAGCAATTTGTATCGTAAATATTTCTAAGGTAGAATTTCGGAGGCAAAATGATCATATTAAATTTACAAGTCATCTGAAAGCCGGTATCTAAAACGTGCCTTTCTCTGGGAAGATGGACGTATTTGAATCTCATGGAAATACAAGTGTAAATTTATACAGGGTTTACTGCGTAAGCCGAAAAATTGGGCAAAGCTAAAAAATTGGGCGCAGTTAGATTTATTAGTACATGATCAGAAGCGTAACTATTGCAACTCGGTCATAAAAATTAGGCTTAGAAATAAGTGCCTGTTGGAGCAAATTCCTTTAGTCGAGTTGTAAAATCTATTAGAGATCAATTGCGAGGTGTCGACTACTTGACAAATTTTGGCGTGTGCAACCTACACACTTGTAGAATACATAGCAGTATAGAGCGATTATGAATTGTCACGTTCATGTACGGACTTAAAAGTCCAAAATTAGAGCTGCTCTAATAGCATTATTAGAAATGTTGAGAACGCCCAACAAGTTTTCTTGGTCAAACTGAACTGACAATTTAGTAGTTAGTAAATAACCTTATAAGACATAAGTTGTTCTGTAAATGGCAAAAAATAAATGCAATTATTTGTACTTAAGTGGTCTTAATTTCTCGCAACAGTAGCTTTAGTCTTTGTGTACAAGTGTATTTTGGCTAAAAGAATTGTCTTTAGACGAATTTGCGACAAGATTATATTATTATTATTATTGCTCTCATTAACATTCCTGCTATCACATTTTTTATCTGGGTAACAACTGAGTATATTAAGCATCAAAAACGGTAAGGACGGTTTACCTGGTAAACCTTACCATTCACGATGCGTATAGAATTTTTCGCATGATTAGAATAACTCAAATACTAATTTTTATTATAATAAACAGTTTGCAATCTCACGAAACGTAAGATGTAACCCAACGTAAAACAAAACCGTAGGAATGTGCGGTCAACAGTACTTGAAATTTTCACGTTCTCATGTTCTGGTTAAAATAGTTTGCAAAAAAATTGTAGTGCAAACGCATGACGCTGCGAATGTTAGAATGACGTTGCTACAGTAGTTTAATTAAAAATGTCATCGTAGTAGTAGTAGTACTAATATTTGTGGGGAGACTCAAGTTAAGCAAGTAGGCCTTTATAGGCCCTTTTGCCAACTCCGTGGACAAGGTCTAGGCATGCAGAGTACCAGGTACCTTAGTCCTAGTTAGAATTTTGCCGAGACTAGGGAGTTCCAACCCTAGCAAGCGATCTTTTACATGCTACACATCGTAGTAGCATGGGACCCACGGCTTTACATCACTTCCGAATCATGGCGTTCTGTAGAGGTTTTATCTGCATTTTGAAATTTTTTAAAAACCTCACTGGGATCGGGGATTGAACTCTCGACCCTTAGATCAGTAGCTATAATGCTTACCACTGAGTAATGTTTCTAGTTGGAAGCAGAAATAGAAAATAAGCAAACAGAGAATAGACGTCTTGTATTAAGCTTGCTAAAGAAAAGCGAATGGGAGAAGAATCTCTAATCTGCCAATAAGAGTTTTTGGAGATGCAGAGATTAATGAATGCCATATTAGAACTAGTAAAAGATAACAACAAGTAATTTTTACGTTCTTCAGGCACTACGAAAGCAGTGGCGTAGTCAGATTTCCAAAAAAAGGAAAGAAAATACGAGTTATACCATAAAGTCGTATTTTTTTAAATGGAAACCATAGTTGTCTGGAGCATTCTGAGGAAGAAGATTTTTTTCCAATTCTAGTGATATATATCATAATATATAATATAACATACAGTGCCAGTCATAAATTTGAACACATGATTTTTTTTATTATTCATTTAACAGAAAATGTTATTCCCGATAAAAGTTCTTGTATCTTCTCAAACTAAGAATTCACTTGCCAAAATCTAAATATATTTTTCTGTATACGGGGAGGTTTAAAAATACGAAAATGGTTCAACAATACAGTACCCTTATTTTTCCAAATAGATAAAAATGTTATTTTAAGAAGGCGCTTAGAATTGAATTCTTAGCACCCTGTGTATTACCAAATTAAATACTTCAAAGTTAAGTTATCAACAGATATGATAAATGTGTACTGTCAAACTTGAGTTTTCCTCACTTAGCAAAGTGTTAAAAAATCTAGTGTCAAAAAAAAAGGTATTTAATTTAACAAATGATTCAAACATCAAGAACAATTCAAATCGATTATAATTTTTAATAGAAATGTTATAACAAATATTTCCTTTTTGTGTATTTTGACAAATAAAGGTATTTTATTCTTGAGCCATTTTTATATTTTCGAACCTCTGCCATATACAAAAGAGCATTTTTAATTTTAGAAGATGCAGAGCCTTATCAAGAATAAAATTTTCTGATAAATGGATAATGAAACAATGTTCCATGTGTCCAAATGTATGATCGATAATGTATAAAATTATAAGTGACAATCAAACGGGATTAATTCTGTCATTCAACCGGTGATATTGTAACAGCGTAAAGACAGATTCTTTGTTTTTATCACGTATACTCTGAATGGCCACGTAGCGCAGTTGGGTAGGCTCTAGGCTTGCATTAAGCAAGTCTTCGATTCAAATCCCACGGGGGCTAGAATTTTTTTGCATCCTTGGCAACCGAAATTGGGTCCGGTTAGACCATTCACAGTTGGCACCAAATTAACTGTGCTCTACTCAGCACCACAAACCTAAGTGTAACAAGGTCAACACATCACCAAGACACACAACTCACACAATGGTTGCTGCGCAAGCACAAAAGGCGCGATCCAACTCTGTAACCCGAATCCGGAACAAGTTGAGCATTGCACCGCTAGATGCTAGTGTAAGAAGCACCAGTCTCTACACCGCTAAGGTAACAAGAGGTTACAGATAATACAAATATACTCTGAATGGCACAAGCCTTCAACTAGAAAAAGAAGAAATATCAAAAGCTATTTTGAAAATTGTGAATTTTGCTATTAAGTAGTGAAAATGAATAAATCGATCCCGTATGATATTATATCACTGAAATGGGAAAAAAATCATCTTTCTTGTAATGCAGCCAACTATGAGTTCCATAAAAAAGAAATCTTTATGTTATAGCTTAAACTTAGAAACTTTTTCCGAAAAACTGACTACGCCACTAGAATCTTATCAAAAAAGTGCCTGAAGAACATAACAATCACCACTTTCCCCTATTTTCATAAATAAGCGCGACATAGTCTCAAAACAAAATCGAACCTTTGTTTATAACCCGAAAATAAAAGACGATAGCCATTTCTAGAAAAGAGAGATTGAAGATGGGGGTCCATTTTTTCCATATCTCCTATAGTTATGGGGATTCCCTATGAAAACATCGAAATTTGCCCACCCTGTATATAAATGATATCTTTAATCATGTCGCCTGCTAACAGCTGGTTCGTCCAAACACCCCAAAATTCCATTTGAAAGCATAAAAGTATTTCAGAACACGTTTTTTGTTCCGGCAGAGAATTTTTCTTGGTTATATTTTGGTCTTATTGTCTTATTGCACCATCAATAAATCCCACAATATTTCCATATGCACAACCTGAGGTACGAATTGCATTGGCAAATCTTTGCAAACAAAACCACCGATGACTATGATGTGAAACCAAAAGGTGTCAAAATCTTCTATAAATGAACTGATTCACCCAATTTGCTATTCGAGAATAGAGATACCGTGCCAATATCCCTGCAGAGAATGAGTTCGAGTTCGACTAGTCTATTTAGGTAACACATTACCCGCAGCAACAGTCCTTCAAAGAAAAATAATTTACTTCCACTTAAAATTCTGCAATTTTCAGGTAGCCCTAATGCTGAATTCAAACGCCTCAGTTCATTGCGTGGGAACCTAAAGTATTTCTTGCATCCTCCTTCAGAAAGACTTTATGTTACACACATTTCTGTTTTGCGATGTGAACAGGAACTAAACGAAAAAATAGGAATAGAAATTAAACGGAAACAATTTAAAGAAAATATACTTGAAGCAGCAAAAGAAAAGTTGGTAGTTCACACTACACATACAACTTAAAGTTAAAAAAAGAGAAAGAGAAACGGAAAAGATACCTACAAACTGGGAAAGAAGATTACAATACATATAAAATAATATATTGCAAGATGAGTACAATAAATATCTTACAATGCATGTCCGCCTGGAAAGGAGAGCAAGTTGTGTGCGCTACTTGCTACTTCCCTATAGTAGGAAATTTGAATCGCACACAACAAAACAAATATAAACCTTCCTTTGGGAAATGATTAAATAAGTTATACTCTCTTTGCCGATGACACCAATCTGACTGCTGGGGCGACAGATTGGATGAAGTAACAGCAGAGTCGAGCGCAGCCCTGTTTGAGGTAACACACTGGTTTCAGTCAAATAAACTGTTTTTAAATACAGTAAAAACACATAAAGTAATCTTCAGCCTGAGAGACACAAACAACAAAAATTCTATAAATGAGATCAAATTCCTTGGCATCTATTTAGATCCCAAACTTAAATGGAACGCCCATATTGAAAATCTTTCAAAGAAACTTTCTACAAATATTTTGGTTTTAAGAAATCTTACTGACTGTATTAGCTCAAGTGGTCTAAAGACCGCTTAGTTCAGTCTTATTCATTCTGCCATTGCTTATGGGATAATAGTTTGGGGTCAGGCTGGAGATTGGCATAGGATTTTTGCCGTGCAAAGAAAAGCAGTAAGAATTATTGCAAATATAGGATATAGAGAGGACTGCACGGCTTCATTTATAAACCTAAACATACTAACACTTCCATGCATATTTATTAACTTATAATACCATGAGTAGTCAAAGTTATGTCGAATATTTTTGCTGTGGTATCAGGAATGTCCATTGCGCTTTGGTACTATTAAAACAAGTGCTCTGGCACGAGTCGCAATCCTAAGTGCAATGGACATGAGTAGTGATACCAGCGCAAAAATATTCGACATAACTTTGACTACTCACGGTATTCGAGAGACTATTCAATGAACCAAACTACTTTTTCAAATTAGTTTTCAGTAAATCTAGCAACAAACTATGCAATTTCTATAGTAACAGAACACTAATATTGACTTTTTCTAAATAAAAATCACATTTTAAAATATTCAAGGGTAATACCACAAGCAGTGGATATATTTTTGACAAATATTTTGTCGTTTCCATGTAAATTATTGCGTTTAAATTTCACGATACAAAATCACATCAAAAATGTCACGAGCCGAAGGCGAGTGACATTTAAATGTGATTTTGTTGAGTGAAATTTGCAATAATTTCTATGGAAATGGCAAAATATTTTAAAAAAATATATCCACTTCGAGTGGTATTTGGGACGACTATTTAACAATATTGATACATAACGATTAACTTTATTGAAAAATAATCCAACAATTAATATAATTATTCATTCTCAATTAAATTCAGCGGAATACTTCCAAAACACAGCATTTTAAAATTTTTAAAACAAGCCACACAGTTTGTTGGGGTTTGGTGTTACGTAACCTACGTAACGATATCACTAAGGACAGAACATCGTTGCTAAGCGATACTTCGCAACAAGGCTATTTATTTTTTGAGTACGTACATTGTTTTGTGAATATTTTGCATGGTGCCCAATATTCAGTGATATACTGCTGTTATTGGTTGAAAAAAGCAAATGTCTGCAATGTGATTGGCTTATATGTTATAGTGTTGAATAGTCATTTGAATGCCTTCTAGGAAGGTATATCCATTGATATTTTTTTAATTGGTCAAGAAATGTCAAATTGTGAATTTTCATTGGTCACTTTTTGACAGATGACAGTTGAATTGAATAGTCTAAAAAATATATTTCCTGTAAAAAAAACATACATTTTTTCACAAGTCACGGAAATGTACACAAACTTAACACCAGGAATAAAACTGATCTACAAACGCCTAGATACAGAATTAACAAGTGTCAAAATGGTCCAAATTTTATAGCACTTAAACATTACAAGTTACCCAAAAGCATTAGAGAATTGCCAGTCAAAAAATTAAAACAAACACTTGTTCACAGCTCAAAACGTTGTCCACTGTCGAATACTTATTTATTGGTAACATGACAAAATTGACAAAAGCTAAAGGAACTAAAAATATCTATGAGTTACACTTTAAGTTTTTACAGTAAATTATACATCAAATGTTCAAACTTAGTAATAATGTTTTGAGAACAAATGCCCATAAGTTAAAAATGTAATTTGGGTGGACATACGCACGCCGTCTCATGGATTAGTCTACACTGTGGATTGTACAGCATGAATTCCTGCACCCCCAATTGCGTTACATTTGTGCCTGTAACATCCAGTAACTCCAATTCCAACTTCTTTAAAAGCATCAAGGTCAAGTTGGTGACATGAGGAAAGCCTCTGAACGAAAGTTCTTTTATATTTGTTGTAGTGTTGCGCTGTACCTGTGCAACTACGAAGGGCACTGCCTGTGCAGCTAAGATGTCGTGCATCTCCTTTTCAAACATGATCGACCTGACCTGTGGCTGTTCTATAATATTTATATCCGAATTATTTCTGCATTCTGAATACAACCGATGCTCAACCCCTTCGTCTGAATCACTGCCTGAACTTAAACATTCGTTCTTTTTTATATATCCTGATATGAAAGTGGATACACTTGACCTTTCCACCGCATTAAACTTCTCATCATTATGAAAATGACGAGAATTCTGTTCCGATCCATTCTTATTGGAAAATTTGCTACTGGTATTCGAATCGGAACGATGTTTAGAAATCATGGGACTTTTAGTTTTGTTCTGATGTTTTTGCTTACATGCTTTTCTGATCTTTGAGAACTTTGAACTACTAGGGCCAGGCATGTTCAAATTGTCGTCAGTTGATTCAGGTAGGGCTTTAACTTCTCGCATTTGCGAATTTATGCAATCTTGATTGAGGATGGGCAAGCGACTTTCACTCAACAATAAATTGTTAAAGAAGCGTTTCAATAATCCTTTGGCATCACTCGAAGAGTTCCTCAGAAGCTGTCTTAAGAGGTCTTCAAAACATGAGAAATGGTAATCCAGGACGTAGTAGATGTTGTGTTTTACATTCTGTGACAGTTGGTAAAACAATATGCACAGCTGGCGAATAAAATCTACGTCTTCAAAAAACATGAAGAATTCTACCTTTTTCAAACACTCGTCCAACGTGATCAGAAATTCATTGACGACAGTCATGGCTTCATTCTCTGGAGATTGGTTTGATTTAAGCCTTTGAATGCATTCAGATGTTTTTTTGATCAAATATTTTACGTCGCTCCCTATAACAGCATTTGGAGCTCGATCTATGATGATATTAGCTCTATGTCCCAGCATGATAGATGGATAAGGGTCTTTATCTGCAGGTCCGCATCTACATCAAAAAGTAGTTTTAAGCATTTTTATAATTAATTTTAGTCCTTTTCATACAAGTAGAGTAAGTTATGAGTGAATAAGCATCTATGAAAAGGGCTGGACAAAAATAACGAAATATCATTTATCAATATACCATTATCTAAATATCAACAGATCGATATAAAGATATATAATAACGCTTTTCTAAGTTTCTCCCATATCGATATACAGATTATCTGTAATGTCTATTTTTTTTAAATCAGCTGTCAAAGTGTTGTCAAGTTGGTATGAGGAATTGAAAGTAGCAAATAGTGCATTTCACAATCTAGGTTGGCAGCGTCGAGCCGTTGAAGGTCATGCACGTTCAACATTTCAATTACGTTAGACAGACATAACCTCAAATTTGGACATGGGGGGAATTGTTATACAGTTGGTCGCTAAGTACAGAATTTAGGGTAACACAGTCTGGCTTTTTTTTTAAGTTTTGACATTGACATCTAATTTTTAAAAAAATGGACCGTAGGTACTAGTTACACATGGCAACTAGATACAGAGACGGTGTGTTTGTCTGAGAGTCAGACCGTCTCTGTATCTAGTTACAATGTGTACCTAGTACCTGCAGACAATCTGTATATCGATACATACAAATACATATTAATACATATTGATACCTATCGATATTTATCGATAGATCGAAATTGTTTAAACTGGGCTTTGAAAATTTTTTCATACCTTTGCTTCTCAAAGTATTACCATGGCAATCAAATGCCCGTATAAAAATTAGTTTATCAAATAAAAAATCACGCTCTTATGTTGTTGTTTATTTTATTATATATTTATGTACCTGCAAAACTAATGTAATTTTTATCGTTTTATGTTAGAATGAACAAATTAGGTATATCTACGATATGTACACCGATATCTACCCTACTAAGTATGATATACTATCCATGTTTATCGAAATTTATTGATAATTATCGATATTTCTCAATTATCGATAATAATCGATATCAGAATTTCAATATCATCCAGCCCTATCTATGAGGTCTAATTGTCTCTTTCATATTGATTCAGCATATAATTTTTGAACTTTTAAAACTGCTATATGAGGAAAAGTGGTCTACTGGAGGGTTATTACATAAGTTAAAATGTGAGTTTGAGTAAACACTCTTCGGTGCCCCCACCACTTTAAAATAGGTCGAGTATATCATAGCAAGTGCTGTGTTAAATTGGAGTTGTAACAGATAATGATAAACGCAAAAAAATTGATGGAACCAAAGTAAGAAGAGAAAGGAAACAAGCTAGACAAACTTTACAAAAACAGCATACTATAAACGTCAGGTACGCACGAACATTTTCTTTAGGTTACTTTCAGGAAAAATAATAAAAGACTCGTATTTTAATAGCGAGATGTAAGGAATTATTTGTAGTTACAGGCATACAATTATAGATCTTAACGAAAGCTTTTGTTTGATTTGAATAAGGTGTAAGCTGATATCTTTTGCAGTTGTTAGGAATATAGCGAGACTTATGAGTGATAACATGATATTTTGGCACATGGCATAACAAGAGCCGAAAACTATGTAAAATTATGACGAACGGATTAGGTGACATTGAAACGTCACGACGGTCGAAACAAACAGCCCAAAAACCGCAAGTTAATTTAGGTCAAAATTTATGTGGTTGTTATTTCACGAAAAGAACACGTGTTGGGGGTAGTTTTGAGAACGCCATGGGAAATATCAATTCAAAACTTGATTGGAAAAAGATTAACCAGTTGTGGTGTTTGGAAGGGCAGCCATCAATTAGTGTAGGGCTGCTCTGACAATGAAATTTAGATTTTTTTGTCATTGGCTGCTCACCCCGTGACTCGGGATGGAAGGGTTTTTGTAATTTGTATAAAACAGAATAGGATTGCAAAGCAGAAGAAACCCAAGTCTGGTGCATGTGGTAGCTCTATTAGTAATACAGGGAACTGCTGCAACAGATCATTTGTTCAATGCAAACCTAAAAATAAAATATCTCTCTCCAATTCAACCTACAAAAAATGTTTTGGTATCAATAGAAAGAGAAAATTATTGCGCATCTAATGGTTTCAAAAATTAAATTATTTGTGTCAATGTTCATTAAAAAATATTAATCAAAAGCTTTTAAGTTGTTAAAATATCAGTTGCCTTGACTTGAAAATAGTTGACATCTTTACTCCAATTAATTTATTATTTGATGAGTTACTGTTATTAAATTTTACGGAAAACAAATCTCTCACTGTACGCAAACTAACCCCACTCTAATATGTTTTAACGATACAAACTTTCTCTTTGTTCGAGTAATCTTTCATTTTACAAAGTAAAAACTACTGAACTAACTGTGAATATCATCAAATAACAAATTAATTTCAGTATAGCTGTCAACTTTTTTCAAGTCAAGGCAACTGATATTTAAAAAGTATGAAAACTTTTGATTAATATTTTTCAATGAAAATGGACAATAATAATTTAATTTGTGATATCAATAGATTAGTAATAATTTTCTCTTTCCATTAATACCAAAACATTCTCTGTAGGTTGAATAGGAGAGCAGGAATCCATGAAACTGTTAAAACCAATGTTAAATCCCTATGTTCCAGTTTGAAAGTGGACACTTGGTATGCTTCCTCCATGTTTTACCACTCCGTTCTGCTTGCGGCATCCTTCATCCAATTTTTACCTGAATTTTTTCGAATGTCATCGTACCATCTTGTTATAGGCCCTCCAACGCTCTTCTGTTGT
The DNA here is from genome assembly GCA_940337035.1 of Agriotes lineatus. Classification (NCBI taxonomy): domain Eukaryota; kingdom Metazoa; phylum Arthropoda; class Insecta; order Coleoptera; family Elateridae; genus Agriotes; species Agriotes lineatus. Next base: position 75,818 of record CALNHX010005521.1, on the reverse strand, counting down.
TTTTCTGGTTCATCTTTTCTTAGACATTCGAGCAACATGCAGGTCAACAATTACTGAAGCACGCATTGTCTTAGTATCAGCTGGGAACCAGGTTCCACATATTTCAGGCATATTAGCATTTCATCCAGTACAGCAAAGGAAATCGAAGACAATATTGTTAGTTTTTACGAGAAGAAATGGATGAATTAAATGTAGTTGCCATAGGTTGTGATGGAACCGCTGTGAATACTGCAATTCATAATGCTGTAATACATAGGCCGAAATTAAATATGAAAAACCATTAGTGGTTTATTTGCTTGTTACATGAATATGTTGCCAATACTCCATTTGATGAAGCATTTGGATGGGGAAACAACTAAACCTACCGGATTTTTGGGCGAGATTGGAAAAAACTTGAATTGCGTGAAACGCTACTCGTCATTCAATTTAAAAAAAATTTACATGGTCCTTCCAGAAATTGATGTACTAGCTTTAAGCACCGACCAGAAATATCTGTTCAGCGTTTGCAATATTTGACAGTAGAGTTAAGAAAGATAGTTGATCACATCACACAAATTAATGGTTACTTTGCACACCTGGAGAAAGTATTATTAGGAATGCTTGGGGATGTGCACTTACATGTTAGGGCAGTTGGGTTTAAAGTCTATTTTAAAATCCTGAGCCGACAATTTTCAGGCTACAACATGAACATTTCAAATTCCCACTATAAATTTCAACGTAAAGATTACATTGAATTAATGAACCGGCAAGCAGTCATTATTACCGAGCTTTCGATCACCAACAAATCTAGTCTATAGACCTACTTAAAGAAATGATCACCAATGTAGTTAGTAACAGAAGCATCGTCAACTGTTTGTGGGTCGGAAAACAGAGGTATATTTAAAAGGTGTCGTATTTCATCTAGACAGCTCTTATCTACATTCGAAATCAAATCCGATTTTTTTAAGACAAAGTCTTAAATTTTTTAAACATTTCTTTTAACTTCACATATAGCCTAGCCATCTTTTTGTGGTGAGCTCTGGATTATTTTCGCAAAAAAACTAGCAGAGCTGAATAGAGGAAAACAAAATTAATTAATTTAAAAAAGCAATAACCAATTAACCACATATTTAAGGCCGTGGGGGCACCGGAATATATAATGTTAAAAATCCAAGTTTTCACAGTAGCTAGACGGTGTATGTAGCCACTTTTCCACGTATAGAAAATGGAAAATGCAGTAAAACATTTTTTTAGCCGTTATCACTCCGCTCTACTAACCATACTTGTTATTTCATGAAATGAGGTTAATAAGTAAGTTTAAAATTGTCTACTATTACCGAATTTACTCTCTACACTTACCCTCCTGTAAATCTCCATTGCATTAGTTTTTGCGAATGCTCCAGCATAGCAATTTCATAGTCATTTCGAGGTTCCCGCGCATACAGCCACTCCTGTGTGCCTGTGCTGGGCGATGCTTGCACTTGGCACCGGTCGGAGATAGTGCAACAATTATAACCGATCATATTACATAGGGGGTTCATACGCATGAAATATACCCCACCTTCTTGCCTGTGATTGCGGTTAATCTTCTGCAGTTTTTCTTCATGCTTCAGTTTCCTGAGGAGATGCTTTGGATCCCACTCGTTCTCATCTTCTGACGTTTCAGAGCTACTGGACGAGTTACCTTTCTTGCTTTGCTTAAAGGAGTATTCATCACTTATGTCATCATCTGAATCCTGCTCTTGCTTAGCGAAATCCACAAAGCCTAAATATTGAGTTTTGTAATTATTTCATAGGGTATCATATTTAGTACTCTATCGTTAGCCAGATAAAAAATACAGTTGAGGGAATATTACTGAGGTTAAAGAAGGCACACATCAAAATTAGTGACCCAGATACAAGATTTTAACAATAAAAAAAAAAGTCAACTTTTTAACAACTTTTGTGCAAGCGTGCGTTTGTTTTCTTTGTGTTGTTAAGAGCAGGGAGTACAAAGGCGTGTGGAACCAAGATCTTTCTCAAAAACCAAAGTTTTGGTCTTGTCAGGAGATAACTAGAAAATACATTTTTTAATTTATCATTAGCATTATTTTAATTTTTTAAGTTTATGTGGATTGTATACCCTGAATATACAATAAAGAGCAATTTATTAAATTTTTATTTATTTAATCAATACTACTTAATTAAACAATAGTCTAATCACCATACTAATAAAATAAAACTGTAACTGTAATAACAATTCTGAAGTTAAGCTTGAGGATTCGAATCCATGATCCGAAAAAAGGATTCAAATTCTGTGATACGATTCCGTGAATCAAATCCATTTTTAGAGAATTCATGCTAACTCTGACACCCTGCATATGTGCCGCTAATTGAAAAATATTCTTTACTCTCACTAAGAAAACCAGGCCCTGGTACGTTAGCATTGAAATCACGATTTTTAGCTTTACAATTTTTCTCAAATGTCTAGTGATTCGCGAATAAATAATTCAATGAAGTGAATGTAGAGCATTATGTCAAGTATTAATTATTCAGCAATTTGTTAGCAATTCAAAGACACATACCTTTATAAATATCTACTATTAAGTCAAGGTACGACGCGTTGACCGGCCTACGATTTTCTGCACAAAGTGATAACGATAAGAACAACTTTAAATAAATTAGCAAGAAAAAAGCACAGACATCTTTCAAAATTTGTGCTTAAATTACGAATAAATAGTAAATTCTTAGCAATTATAGACAAACAGTAGTTACGACAACGAGGATAGAAGAATTAATACAAAAATGAAAAAGTATGGATGATAGAGGAGCGCAAATTGAACAAAAGCTAGATAGTATAAATGGAGAAATTAAAGAACTGAAAAAGGAAATGAAAGAATCACGCAAGAGAACAAAAACCTCAAGAATGAAATAGCAAAATTAAGTGAAAAACGGAAGTAGTTAAGGGACATTAGGAGGAACGACTTGGTGGTATATGGAATAGAAGAAGCAGATAAAGAAGACATAAAAATGCAAAAAGTATTATAAAAATTAGAGGTAGCAGTAAAGGTAGAAGAAGCGATACATGATATAGAACAATAAGAGAATAAAGTAAGACCAATATTCATTGAAATGAGAAACAGAAACGAAAGAACAGAAATACTGAAAGCAACAGGTAAGCTTAAAGGAACAAAGGCATACATTAATGAAGATTACACCAAAAAACTACAAGCACAAAGAAGAGAACTCATAGTACACATAAAGGAAGCGTAAAATAAAAATTTGTAGCAAAAATTAACTGCAACAGACTAATATTAAACGTAGAAAAATACACTGTCGAAGACACAAGGACATTGCAAAAAGAAGAACCAGAAGAACAAGAAACAAGAACATAGAGCAGAACATGGACAGTTGCGAAAGGTCACCAAAAACAAACGATCAAAGGGAAAAAATGTTAAAAATCACAAATAACAAAAAACTAGAAAATATTGAACGAAGAGGTAAAACTGATGACCACAATGACTAAGAACATGAGCATGAAAGGAAAATTTACTTAAAAGACAGAAAAGAGCAAGATGCAAAAATCAACAGAGAAGAATAGGATCATGGAACGTGAAAATGCTACTAAAATCAGGAAAATTGTAAGAAGTAGCAAACGAGCTAAGAAAATACAAAGTCTTGCCATTAACCAAAGAAAATCATATATACGAATTAAGAACAAATCTCATAACTTATTTACCATAGACGTATATGCGCTAACGGAAACAGCAAAAGAAAACGAACAACACACTTTTCATGGCAAACTCGATGAAACTCTTAAAAAAGTGTCAAAGCAAGACTTAGTAATGATAATAGGAGACCACGCAGATTGGAAAAGAAGATTGGTTAGAAGAAGTAGCATGGAAACAAACAGTACATACAAAAACGAATAACAATGGACAAGTGTTATGCAATCTAGTAGTACATAATGAGTATTAAATTTATACATAAACGACTACATAAAAGTACATGGATGCACCGAAATGAAAAAAGTGGCAATCAAATTGACCACTGCAAATCCATTAACACTGCAAATCCATTAATGATGTTAAATCATACAGAGATGCAAATATAGACTCGGACCATTTTCTAGTGATAAGCGAATTAAAAATAAAAAAACTGAAGAGAAAAAAAAATAAAAAAATCGAACACAGAAAAACTAGAAGAAGAAATTATAGCAGAAGAATATAGAAGAAATAAAAAACAAATGTGAAAATGGAAACAAGACATACAGTATAGAAGAAGATTGGAATAAAATCAAGAACGTGGTAGTAGAAGCGGCAAATAAGGCTATTGGATTCGACACAAAAAGTTCAAAAACTGCTGATTTGACAAAGAGTGTGAAAATAGTATAAAATTAAGAATAATGCTAAAAAGAAGTGGCTCAGTGCAATGGAAGAACAAGACAAGACAGACTATCAAGAAAAAGAAAAGAAGCAAACAAAATGTGCCAAAAGAAGAAAAACTATGCATAGATAAAACATTGGAAGAAATAGAACGAAGAACTCAAGGACTCTGATGGTCCAATACATGAAAAACCAAAATGAAAGAAATAATGGAACATTTGAAGAAATAGAAAAGAGATAAAGGAAAAATTAATTTAGCAACCTATATAAAGAAGAACATAGTAACTTAACAGAAGAGAAAAAAGAACCGAATAATCAACTAGGAACCCTACAGAGAATACCAGAATTTGGAGAAGTAAAAGAACATATAACAAAGATGAAAATTAAAAAAAGCAGCAGGAAGTGACAAGATAAGTGCTGAACTGACAAAGCATGGAGGGAAAGAACTACAGCACAGAATTCATAATTTAATAGAAAATATATAGACAAACGAAGAAATGCCAGTAGATTGAAGAACAGGACTAAATAAGCCCATACCAAAAAAAAGGAGATCTATCCAAATGCAGGAATTATAGATCAATCACCTTATTAAATATTATTTACAAGATTCTAATGATAATAAAAAATAAACTTACAAAACACAGGGAAACATTCTTAGGAGATTGTCAATTAGGATATAGAAACAAATTATGAATAGATGCCATACACACAATCAGACAAACCACTGAGAAATGTTACAAACATGATATAGACTTACACATTTTATTTCTAGGCTATAAACAAGCTTTCGATAGTCTAATAATAAGGGCGGAAATTATTGAGGAACTAAAAGCACAAAAACAAATTAAGATGACTACGAAGAAATCACATGCTTCAGTACTCGTTAGCCAAGGACCAACAAAGGATTTTGAAGTCAATAAAGGCGCAAGACAAGGCAATGCTTTATTGGCTTTGTATTTATCTTAATACTAGACGCATCAGTAAAGAGACAAAACAGAATGGGACAATTAACAGCAAATCAGTTCAAATATTGGCTTGCGCAGACAGTATTGCAATAATACCAAGAATAAAAGAGGAACTAGAAAGTACTTCCATGATAATAGCACAAATATCAAAGGAAAAAAGCCTAGAAATAAATTAAACTAAAACAAAATACATGCATTGTAACAGAAAATAAAAAACATTGAGAGAAATAAAAATCGATAAGTACCAATTCGAGAAGATAGAAACATACAAATATCTAGGATTCCTAATACATAAAAGAAATGAAAGATTACACACAAAACATAGAATTCAGCAAGGGTACAAAGCCCTGTACGCAAACAAAAGTATACTGAAAGACAAGAAGCTAAGTAGAAGCACAAGAAAACAAGTATATAAGACAATGATAAAACCAATTCTAATGTACGCGACAGAAAAAACAAACGTAACCAAAAAAAGAAGAGGAACAATTGAGAATTTTTGAAAGAAGAATTATCAGAACAATCATGGGACCAAAAATAAAACATGAGGATGATATAAGGCCACTAGTGAATCACGAGATTGACAAAATACTAAACAGCGAAAACATAGTAAGAGTACATAAGGCACAAAGAATTAGATGGTAGGAACACATGAATAGAAAGGAAAAAATACCAGTGTACCGTTGCGGCCAACTCAAAGTGCACGGCAGATTTTTAGCTTGTAATACGATATTCTAATCATAGACGTCAAGTTTTGACGTTTACGTTTGTCATCAACTGTCATAGAACTGAAAACTCGGAAAATTTCCAGACATTTGTCACAAGCAGAGAAAATGCGAGCTATTACAAAACTGGTCGCTGAGTCGAGTCGCAACAGATTTGCATGTGAGCAAGAGCTGTACTTCCAAATTAAAAATCGTTGGCAGCAGAGACTTCTACAAGAAAAGTTTTTTTAACACCAGAGAACAAAGAATGAGGAGTACAATTTGCAACTGACTATTTGAATGAGATCGAGGACTTTTGGAACACGACTGTTTTCTCAGGTGAAAAGGTATTTCAATCATTGACGATTAAGGGTGGGTAGACCACAAAACTAAAGATTTGAGGGGCAATATTATGCTCAACCCTTAAGAAGTAGTGGACGATTCTCTGTAAACGTATGGGGATGGATCAATGCTCACAGATCTGGGGCATGATATAGAAACAATGGTCGACTGAATGCTGAAAATTATCGCAACATTTTGCAAAATGTGATGCTGCCATCTGTAAGAGAGGTCTTTCCTAATCAATTTACTTTTCAACAGGCAAGATATTACCTAATTAATTAATTTTGTTAACGTAATTGATAACATTATTTTCACAGGATAACTGACCTGTGCATACAGCAGGGGTTGTTCATTGATGGTTTGATGAAAATAATATCAATTTATTACCATGGCCTGCAAGAAGTCCGGACTTGAATCCCATTGAAAATGTTTGGTGGTATTGAACTACAAAAATTTATACCAGGGATTTTGCACCAAACAAAACCGATGAATTATGGGAAAGAATAAGAAATGCTTGGAAGGAACTGAGAGAAGGATACAATATGGAAACATTGGTCAACTCTATGCGAAACAAACTGCAAAGCGTAGTAGCAATTGAATACTGATACATATTTATTAAATACATATTATTATATAGTTTGTTTACTTGTGAAACTTTGCTAAAATACAAACATTAAAAAAGTAATACCTATTCTTATAACCACAAGCAACGCCACTGGAGAAACCCCCATTTAATAAGCCGAAAAATCGCAAAAATAACCATAGTAACAAAAAATCGTGCACTTTGAGGTGTCCGTAACTGTACATAAATCAAACAAGTAGAGACAATCAGCGTCGGTTCCTTTGATGTCAAAATACCGATTTGAATGACCTTCAACGGCTCCCGGGGGGTACTTTCCGATATTACCAACAGATAGCGTCACTAATTTACCATATCTAGAGTATAATCTATTCCATCTTTAAAAAAACGATAGCTTGCCATGCTTTTCTTTTCCTAAATTGGCAGTACTAAGGAAAGCAGTAGTTATATTTCATATCTTTGTGGTGGCCAACTTTTTCTAACTAAATTTGAAATGCCGTGTTGCCAATGCTACCAAACCAAAACAACAAGAAAATATGTCAATAAATGTCATTATGACACTTTCCTTATCTCTGAAAAATAAAGTGATAGTGTAAGTGATTATTGTGAAAAATTTAATAAACAGCATGCCCACTGTTGTGTCTTCGGCGACGAAAGCAGTCGGTAAAGTGCAACACTCATTTCAGACGAGATAAAACCGATCTAAGCAATGATCAAATTATTAGTAGATTGATGAACATTTTCAACGTGAGTACACTGAATTCCTATCCCATAAAAAATTTTTCTTAAAAAGTGCATCATTTATTTATAGGTAAGAAGATCTGTTATCTATTCTATAATTACTAAAAATAATGTAGCACATTATGGCAACATCGGGCATTCTGAACCTTCAAAATTCCTAACCTAACTTTACCGCAGCTTTGTCAGTTCATATACAGAGTGATATCTGTCAGATTGTCATGGCCAACCATCGTTTTTTTAAAGATGGAATAGATTATACCTGTATTAGTAAGAGTAGGGCAAACGATGACATTTAGGGATCCATGAAGCGAAGTTAGTCACAATTTCACAGTCGACTACATTAATAGAATGAAGGGATCCATCCTGTGAAGTTAGTTACAACTGTCATAGGTTATAGTTGACTATAAATTATTTAGTATTTAGTCATGGTAAGAAATTGAAACTAAATGTGCTTTATGCCATGTAATACACTTTTATTTATTAACTAGTAAATACAGTGGTATTAAGTCAACTTTATATTCATTTGCAGTTCACATCTACATCTGAGGAACATAGATTGAATAATATTTAAATGTAGGACTCCAAAGAGTGATTCAATCTTAACATTTTATACTGGCTTGCTTCCATATACTTATAATAACTACTAAAAGTAAGGATTAATGAAATAAAAAGAAAATTAAGATGACACTAGCTTTCCTACCTAACATGAAAACTAAAGCGTACTCCAACTTCCCTCCGATCCTTTCCAAAATGATTTTCACATATTCTTGGTCGTTTGGATTTATAATTTTCTCTGTCGATGCTGTTTAACCAAATTTGTTTTGTTGCTGGATTTTTGAGTGTGCTTACAGGATGTATATCATTTTCTGAACGGTTATTACACCCTGGCCAGCAACAACCGGTCATGATAATGAAATATGTAGGTACTTACTTCGAAAGTGCAATAAATGTGACAATTTCAATGTCACTAATTCAAAAAATCAAAAGCACAGGCGCCAACTAAATTTTTAAATTCTAATGGGATCCAAAAGGGATCCAACCAATGAAATGCTGTTGCCGCGTTTGCTCTACTCTTACTATATACAGGTACTCTAACCATATCTAGAGTCCCTGTATATAGTAAGATAAGAGTTGGGACATGTGCGATGCCCGTTTTTTATTGGTTGGAACCAATCTCATGGAGTATATGTTTTTATACAATTTGACAACTCGTTTTCAAACTGAATAACGAAATATCAAAGTTTATTTGCTGTCACTATGACAGGCTGCTCAGCACTTAATTGTAGTAATACAAGTCCGGCATTTTATTTTCACAAGTTTCTCAAAAACTCAAAGCTAAGAGACGTAGTGGAATAAGAAATTCTTAAATATGAATGGATTTCGCTTGTATAATCAGCATTTCACAGGAGACCAATGGCTCACAAAATGTCAGTGACAAGAATATCTATGAGCTTCAAAAGATTATAGAAACGTATTAAAACCAAGTTTCAATTATACTAAATGTTTGCCGATTAGTATTTTAAACCATAATAAGAAGATTTTGAGCAATGAACCGACAAGAGAAAAAACCACAAAATTGAAAATTTAGAAAATATTTTCAATCCTGGTCAAATTAATGCTATTCACCGCAAAACCAACTGCTTCATTTCATCGTTCAATGAAACTGCCAGGGCCGAATTACATCTTAAATTTACCTTTGGAGCCAGTGGTTATAATAGCTTATTAAAGCTGCATTTACCATATCCTTCCGTTTGAACATTAAATAGAAAACTGGAACGTTTAAAACTTGAAAGTGGAATTTTACAGGATGTATTTACATTTTTGAAATTATATGAATCACTAAGAAAGTATATACCTATAATTACCCTGGACAAAATAAATTAGAAAAAGTATATAGATATGCTGCGTGGCTTCTGATAAATTTGTTGGTTGGATTACTCTCCCGAATCATACTGTGATTGCTACTCATGATTTAGTGTTTATGTTAGCTGGAATTACAAGCGTTGGAAGCAATTAAAGTTTCTTCATACCTAATACGTAATATATTTTCATTAGTAAATAGTAAATGTTTAAAAATAATGACAATGTCAAATCGAAGAATTTATTGACATGCATCTTGTCACGCAAGGATTATTTGTCAAATCAAACAAAACTGAAGGTTAACAAGCGAAAAAAACTTCGATGAGGAATCAAGTGGTATTTGACATTGGTTCCACATGTCCCAACTCTTATCTTACTGGGAGTCCCTGTATAATATTAAAATAAGAGTTGGGACATGTGCGATGCCCGTTTTTCATTGGTTGGAACCAATCTCATGCAGTATATGTTTTTATATAATTTGACAACTCGTTTTCAAACTGAATGAAGAAATATCTAAGTTTATTTGCTGTCACTACGACAGGCTGCTCAGCACTTAATTGTAATAATACAAGTCAGGCATTTTATTTTCACAAGTTTCTCAAAAAATCAAAGCTGAAAGACATAGTGGAACAAGAAATTCTTAAATATGGATGTATTTCTCTTGTATAATCAGCATTTCACAGGAGACCAATGGTTAACAAAATGTCAGTGGCAATGAAACTGCCAGAGCCGCATTACATCTTAAAAAAAAAACCGATAATTCTCACACAATCAAGATATCATCCGAAGACGACCTTCCTACTAATTAGAACGATCTCAGTTCAAGTATTAATTTAGGTGGAGGTAGTAATCAAGAAGAGCGCAAACTTCAGTTATATTATCAAAATGTGCGTGGCTTAAATACTAAAGTGAATGACTTTTATTTAAATGTGGTGTCCTGCGATTATGATGTTATAGTGATAACAGAGTCATGGCTTAAAAATAATATAAACAACAATGAATTATTTGGTGACAAATATGTAGTTTTCAGACAAGATAGAGATGTAGATATTTCGGGAAAATCCAGAGGTGGTGGTGTTTTGCTTGGGGTTAGAGATCCTGTATATAGTTTACTAAGAGTTGGGCAAACAGCCTCATTTGACATACAATTTTGATCCAAATTAAATATTTGACATATGTCGAACAAAGAGGTTATAGGAACCAATCTTGCTACCTTGCTTTTGATGAGAGAGTTTTCAGAGTATTGATCATTCTTAGAATCTCTAGAACCGACTATTAGGAATACACGCCCAATTTAGTTAAAATTTAGAGTTGCATATGCGATACTTTCGGTCGTAATATGTTACAAAATATGTAAAAAAGGCACTTTTATCACACATGCCTTGTAAAAAGTGATCCAAACCAATCAAAATGTATCCCGCTGTTTGCCCAACTCTTAGTAACATTTATACAGGGACTCTACTTGGGGTTAGTACTAATTATCAAGCGGAACAGATGGCCATTGTTTTTCCTGGTGCCAGGTTTTGTGATCTTTTATGTGTCAAGGTTGTTTTAAATTTTAAAACCTGCTTATACATTATTGTTATGTACATTACAAATGCTTCTAGAAAGGATATGAGCAATTATTTGAGTACCTAAGTAGCTTACCATTTATTTTCAATGAAAATTGCATGCTGTTTGGGGAGTTTAATTGTCCAGATTATTCAAAATATTTTTTAGAAAATACAAAAATAAATTTGTCTCCTAAAACTATAGCATTAATAAACTTTATAAATTTCTTAAATTGTAAACAGCACAACCATGTCACCAACACAAACGGCAGAATACTAGATTTAATTGTATCTTTTAAGGAAATCAAGGTATTCAGGGAGTCCGACGGGATAGTGCCAGCGGATCCACATCATTCTGCATTATCATGGGAGTTTACTATTAAATCTTCTAAAGAAAAATTTGGTAAAATGAATAATGAATTCATATATGATTTTAAGCATGGTAATTATGATTTACTGACTCAGTTAATTAGAGACACAGATTGGAGTGATCTAGATAATTACAACGTAATTGATGAAGCGGTAAAGAAATTTTATGATATTATTAATAATATTTTGGACTGTAGTATTCCCAAGTCACGAAAACGTAAACGTAAATTCCCTTATTGGTATAACCGAGCAATAATTCAGAAATTAAACGCTAAAAATAAAAATAGAAAACTTTTCCGTGAAACAGGAAATGCCGTTTTTAATGAAAATTATAAATCATTGCGATCTGAAACTAAGACACTGATTAAGTATGCTTATAAAACATATATGGAGAATTTAGAAATCAATATTCAAAACGAGCCAAAATGTTTATGGAATTTTGTAAGAGGCAAACGTGCATCCGGTGGTACTCCTGAATCAATGATTGATACAGACGGAACATCAATACAGGATGGCGTAGACGTAGTAAATGCTTTTGCCAGGTATTTTAGTAGTCAATACACTGTAGACAGAAATGTAAATTACAATTTAGAGCCAATCGCTAATATCATAGCAAATATAAATATAAACATTATAACTTATGACGAGGTAGTGACTGCTATTAAACAGCTAAAAAATACACGGGCTACTGGTCCTGATAATGTCCCAACCTACATCATAAAAGGGTGTGCTGACTATCTAGCTGGCCCCTTATGTACTTTATTTAATTTAAGCATAAGTACGAACACATTCCCCATGAAATGGAAAAATTCAAAAATTACTCCAGTTTTTAAAAAAGGTAGTAAATCTGAAATAGCAAACTACAGGCCCATCTCTTTACTAAATATTCATTTACATTCGCCTGTTGTTGCTATGGCTCTTAATTTTAATCGCATGAATATGCACATGGATATTTTCTCACAATCTTTTGCACAGTTTCGTGCTGCCATAAGTGGGGAATGTGGTTGATACCATCAGAATCTTTTTTGTTTTTGTTTTTTAGTTTAATTTAATTAATTGCATGAATTATCATGATACGTTTTGATGCATATACATGTTTTTTTTTTCTCGCAGCGTCCACTGTGTTGGGTGCATTGTAATTTTCTTTAAATTTAAACATGTATTTCCTGTAATTCGGTCTTGGTACCTGTTGGAAATAAATCTTTATTATTATTATTATTAAATTTACCATTGGAACCAGTGGTTATAATAGCCTATTAAAGCTTCATTTACCATATCCTTCCGTTTAAACATTAAATAGAAAACTGGAACGTTTAAAACTTGAAAGTGGAATTTTACAGGATGTATTTACATTTTTGAAATTATATGAATCACTAAGAAAGTATGTACCTATAATTACCCTGGACAAAATAAATTAGAAAAAGTACACAGATATGCTGCGTGCCTTCTGATAAATTTGTTGGTCGGATTACTCTCCTGAATCATACTGTGATTGCTACTCATGATTTAGTGTTTATGTTAGCTGAAATTACAAGCGTTGGAAGCAATTAAAGTTTCTTCATACCTAATACGTAATATGTTTTCATTAGTAAATAGTAAATGTTTAAAAATAATGACAATGTCAAATCGAAAAATTTATTGATGTGCATCTTGTCAGGCAAGGATTATTTGTCAAATCAAACAAAACTGAAGGTTAACAAGCGAAAAAAAACTTTGATGAGGAATCAAGTGGTATTTGACATTGGTTCCACATGTCCCAACTCTTATCTTACTATATACAGGGACTCTAACCATATCCAGAATCAGTATATATTATAGGAGAGTACCGCCATTCTTTGCTCTGAGAAAATTCCGCCATCGCCGCCATGTCTTCTCCCATCCGCAATAATTGATTGAGTTATGTCTAAAACTTTACTACTTAGCAGGTTATGTTATGAGTAGGTTTGTGTCAAAACTGACGCAAAACCTAACCTGATAACCTTGAATTTGACATAGGCTTACAGTCTTGCCAATTTTAAGTAAAGTTTTGAATTGCCAACAGACGTCACGTTGACGAAATTGTGCTAGAAACCTCAAAGTGACGCATATATCAGAGGAGTAAACATGACAAACGTGGTGGCACATACATATATACTGGCTCTGACCACATTCGGGTAACAGAGCCAGTAACTGGCTCTGATTGGTAGAACTTTGTTCTGAGGCACTCTAGACAGGTTTCAACATTTGGCATGAGTGTCTCTACTTGTTTGATAAATTAAGATGGTAAGAATAAATAGAAGCAAACATCAAGAAAATGAAAATAAAGAACTGGGAAGAAATAATACAAAATAGCAAAGCATGGAGAAAAGCAGTATTTAAAGCAAAGAAGCACCACGACCTATAAAAACATGAAACAGTGAAGACAATGTACATTAATCCTCCATTCCTCCGTTCATATGAACAGCTTCAATTTCTTTCAGAAATGTATAGCTCGTTACGATTTGCGTTCTTGTGTAAAAATAAACTATACACGGTTGTACGAATAGACTGTAGTTTGCCATAAACAATTTGTATCGTAAATATTTCTAAGGTAGAATTTTGGAGGCAAAATGATCATATTAAAGTTACAAGAGTCATCTGAAAGCCGGTATCTAGAACGTGCCTTTCTCTGGGAAGATGGACGTATTTGAATCTCATGGAAATACAAGTGTAAATTTATACAGGGTTTACTGAGTAAACCGAAAAATTGGGCAAAGCTAGATTTATTAGTACATGATCAGAAGCGTAACTATTGCAACTCGGTCATAAAAATTAGGCTTAGAAATAAGTGCCGGTTGGAGCAAATTCCTTTAGTTGAGTTGTAAACTCTATTAGAGATCAATTGCGAGGTGTCGACTGCTTGACAAATTTTGGCGTGTGAAACCTACAAACTTGTAGAATACATAGCAGTATAGAGCGATTATGAATTGTCACGTTCATGTACGGATTTAAAAGTCAAAAATTAGAGCTGCTCTAATAGCCTTATTAGAAATGTTGAGAACGCCCAACGAGTTTTCTTGGTCAAACTGAACTGACAATTTAGTAGTTAGTAAATAACCTTATAAGACATAAGTTGTTCTGTAAATGGAAAAAAATAAATGCAATTATTTGTACTTAGGTGGTCTTAATTTCTCGCAACAGTAGCTTTAGTCTTTGTGTACAAGTGTATTTTGGCTAAAAGAATTGTCTTTAGACGAATTTGCGACAAGATTATATTACTATTATTATTATTGCTCTCATTAACATTCCCTCTATCACATTTTTTATCTGGGTAACAACTGAGTATATTAAACATCAAAAACGGTAAGAACGGTTTACCTGGTAAACCATAACATTCACGATGCGTATAGAATTTTACGCATGATTAGAATAACTCAAATACTAATTTTTATTATAATAAACAGTTTGCAATCTCACAAAACGTAAGATGTAACCCAACGTAAAACATGAACCGTAGGAATGTGCAGTCAATAGTACTTGAAATTTTTACATTCTCATGTTCTGGTCAAAATAGTTTGCAAAAAAATTGTAATGCATGACACTGTAAACGTTAGAATGATATTGTTACGGTGATTTTATTAAAAATGTCATCGTAGTAGTAGCAAATATTTGTCGGAAGACTCAAGTTAAGCAAGTAGGCCTTCATAGGCCCTTTTTGCCAACTCCGTGGACAAGGTCTAGGCATGCAGAATACCAGGTACCTTAGTCCTATTTAGAATTTTGCTGAGACTAGGGAGTTTCAACCCTACCAAGGGATCTTTTATATGCTACACATCGTAGTAACATGGGACCCACGGCTTTACATCACTTCCGAATCATGGCGTTCTGTAGAGGTTTTATCTGCATTTTTAAATTTTTTAAAAACCTCACTGGGATCGGGATTGAATTCTTGACCCTTAGATCAGTAGCCAGAATGCTTGCCACTGAGTAATGTTTCTAGTTGGAAGCAGAAATAGAAAATAAGCAAACAGAGAATAGACGTCTTGAAATTGAGCTTGCTAAAGAAAAGCGAATGGGGAAAGAATCGCTATTCTGCCAATAAGAGTTTTTGGAGATGCAGAGATTAATGAATGCCATATTAGAACTAGTGAAAGACAACAACAAGACTTATTTATACGAGTAGAGAAAAGTAATTTTTACGTTCTTCAGGCACTACGAAAGCAGTGGCGTAGTCAGATTTCCAAAAAAAGTAAAGAAAATACGAGTTATACCATAAAGTTGTATTTTTTTTAATGGAAACCATAGTTGTCCGGAGCATTCTGAGGAAGAACATTTTTTTCCAATTCTATTGATATATATCATAATATATAATATAACATACAGTGTCAGTCATAAATTTGAACACATGAATTTTTTTATTATTCATTTAACAGAAAATGTTATTCCCGATAAAAGTTCTTCTCAAACTAAGAATGCACTTGCCAAAATCTAAATATATTTTTCTGTATACGGGGAGGTTTAAAAATACAAAAATGGTTCAACAATAAAGTACCCTTATTTTTCCAAATAGATAAAAACGTTATTTCAAGAAGGTGCTTAGAATTGAATTCTTAGCACCCTGTGTATTACCAAATTAAATACTTCAAAGTTAAGTTATCAACAAATATGATAAATGTGTACTGTCAAACTTGAGTTTTTCTCACTTAGCAAAGTGTTAAAAAATCTCGTGTCAAAAAAAAGGTATTTAGTTTAACAAATGATCCAAACATCAATAACAATTCAAATCAATTATAATTTTTAATAGAAATGTTATAACAAATATTTCCTTTTTGTGTATTTTGACAAATAAAGGTATTTTATTCTTGAGCCATTTTTATATTTTCGAACCTCTGGCATATACAAAAGAGCATTTTTAATTTTAGAAGATGCAGAGCCTTATCAAGAATAAAATTTTCTGATAAATGGATAATGAAACAATGTTCCATGTGTCCAAATGTATGATCGATAATGTATAATATTATAAGTGACAATCAAACGGGATTAATTCTGTCATTCAACCGGTGATATTGTAACAGCGTAAAGACAGATTCTTTGTTTTTATCACGTATACTCTGAATGGCCACGTAGCGCAGTTGGGTAGGCTCTAGGCTTGCATTAAGCAAGTCTTTGATTCAAATCCCACGGGGGCTAGAATTTTTTTGCATCCTTGGCAACCGAAATTGGGTCCGGTTAGACCATTCACAGTTGGCACCAAATTAACTGTGCTCTACTCAGCACCACAAACCTAAGAGTAACAAGGTCAACACATCACCAAGACACACAACTCACACAATGGTTGCTGCGCAAGCACAAAAGGCGCGATCCAACTCTGTAACCCGAATCCGGAACAAGTTGAGCATTGCACCGCTAGATGCTAGTGTAAGAAGCACCAGTCTCTACACCGCTAAGGTAACAAGAGGTTACAGATAATACAAATATACTCTGAATGGCACAAGCCTTCAACTAGAAAAAGAAGAAATATCAAAAGCTATTTTGAAAATTGTGAATTTTGCTATTAAGTAGTGAACATGAATAAATCGATCCCGTATGATATTATATCACTGAAATGGGAAAAAAATCATCTTTCTTGTAATGCAGCCAACTATGAGTTCCATAAAAAAGAAATCTTTATGTTATAGCTTAAACTTAGAAACTTTTTCCGAAAAACTGACTACGCCACTAGAATCTTATCAAAAAAGTGCCTGAAGAACATAACAATCACTTTCCCCTATTTTCATAAATAAGCGCGACATAGTCTCAAAACAAAATCGAACCTTTGTTTATAACCCGAAAATAAAAGACGATAGCCATTTCTAGAAAAGAGAGATTGAAGATGGGGGTCCATTTTTTCCATATCTCCTATAGTTATGGGGATTCCCTATGAAAACATCGAAATTTGCCCACCCTGTATATAAATGATATCTTTAATCATGTCGCCTGCTAACAGCTGGTTCGTCCAAACACCCCAAAATTCCATTTGAAAGCATAAAAGTATTTCAGAACACGTTTTTTGTTCCGACAGAGAATTTTTCTTGGTTATATTTTGGTCTTATTGTCTTATTCAATAAATCCCACAATATTTCCATATGCACAACTTGAGATACGAATTGCATTGGCAAATCTTTGCAAACAAAAAGTAGTTAACCGCCGATGACTATGATGTGAAACCAAAAGGTGTGGAAATCTTCTATAAATGAACTGATTCACCCAATTCGCTATTCGAGAATAGAGATACCGTGCCAATATCCCTGCAGAGCATGAGTTCGAGTTCCACTAGTCTATTTAGGTAACGCATTACCCGCAGCAACAGTCCTTCAAAGAAAAAAAATTTACTTCCACTTAAAATTCTGCAATTTTCAGGTAGCCCTAATGCTGAATTCAAACGCCTCAGTTCATTGCTTGGGAACCTAAAGTATTTCTTGCATCCTCCATCAGAAAGACTTTATGTTACACACATTTCTGTTTTGCGATGTGAACAGGAACTAAACGAAGAAATAGGAATAGAAATTAAACGGAAACAATTTAAAGAAAATATACTTGAAGCAGCAAAAAAAAAATAGGTAGTGGACACTACACATACAACTTAAAGTTAAAAAAAGAGAAAGAGAAACGGAAAAGATACTTACAAACTGGGAAAGAGGATTACAATACATATAAAATTGCTAGAAATGACGTTAAACAAATCATTCAAAATGCTAAATAACAAACATGGGAAGAATTTTGACATAAAATGAAAGAAAATTATTAATAAAACCAGAAGCTATTCTATGCCACATTAAAACAGCTGAGGAAAAGACACCATGACAAAAGAAAATAAAAGATAAAAAGAGAAATATACTAACAGGAGAAAATGACATAATGGAAAGATGGAGGAAGTATTTCCAAGAATTACTAGAGATAAACCATGAAGAAGAGAAAGATGAAGAAATAGAAATAGTATATAATGAAGAGATCAATATACAACCAATAACAATAGAAGAGCTCACACTACCTATTAACAGTTTAAAATGAGAAAATGCTTCAGGCCTAGATGACATTACAGCAGAGATGTTAAAATATATGGAAGACGCGGGAAGAGAAAAACTATTATACCTACTTATTAAATGATATAACGATAAAGAAACAAATACCAAAGAATGGAATAATATTGGCAATGTATAAAAAAGGAGATAGAAAACAATGCACTAATTATAGAAGAACAACACTAACAAACATACCAGAGAACGTTCTAAAAATACAGTAGAACTTGCTTTTAAAGATCACGGTTAGAGCGAATTCACATTTATAGCGAATAATTTTGACCGTATATTTGATTTAATGCATGTATTTCAGGTTTATTACGAATTTGTTTCACAAGAATATCAAACCAAAATTTAAGAGTATATTCTTAGGACTGGTCCTTTTCATCTCCTAATAAAATTTAACTGAAATAATGAAGGTTTTCTAGGGAAATAGTGGTCAGTTAAATTTCTTAGTAGGCCGCTTTCTCTAGCTCTCTCTAGCACTCTGTAGAATTACTACATTGTAAGCATCAAAGTGAGCGCGAACTAGTGGGCATTATAAGCAACTCCGTTTTTCTTAGAATCCAGCGGCTTCCTGTAGGATCCAGTTCTTCGAAAAGTGATAATGGGTTTCACCCTATGTTATGGCTCAGTTCTGTTATCGCATTCTGCAAAACAAAAGTGTTGCATCATAGCCACATCTTAGCTATTGTATTTTTTTCAAACGTATGAAATATGCGTCTTGTGCAAAGCAAGAGTGATGATATTAAAATATTAGAAACAAAGGTCTGATCACTCCTCCACTTCACACAACTGCTTTTTTCAAACGTTCTTTTTCTTACTGTGCTTATAAACTTTATAACGCTGTTCCTGCTGATTTTAAGAGCCTTAGTGTAATTTTGTTTAAAAAACATATGCGCCGTCATCTTTTCGAGAGTCAATAGAGTCGATAAAGTTAAATGTCTAATGCAGTTAAATTCCCATGTTAGTGTGTTGCAAGTTGATTATTATTAATTTTTTGTAAATTATGTATTTTGTTTTTTCGCGTTTGCACGACATAGTTTTAATGTTGATTACAAGGTTTGAGTGGGAGATCAGTAGTAGTTTCACTACATTACTGAACTCTGCCTTGCGATTTTCGGTCTAATGTTATTCTACATTTTTAGTTCATTACTATTTTAATTTTTACTCTTTTTGCTCAACAATATATTTTTTTAACTAATGTAATATGTAACTATTTTCATTGTCATTACTATTTGTTTATGTCTAGACCGAAAATAAAAGTTCATTATTATTATTATTATTATTTTTTTATGTAAAAATTGTAAGTTTTAAAAATAAATTTTTGTTAAGCAACAAACGACTTTCGGGATTGGGCCGTGTCATTATTGAGATCGAAGAACTCAACATGCCTACAGGTAAACACCGAAAAGTGTAACCTGACCGCAACATCCGTCTACTGTCCACCTAGCCACAACATACCTGCTGACGAATATAAACGATTCTTTCAAACTCTTGGTAATAGCATTATTGCAGGGGGAGACTGGAATGCTAAACATTTCCATTGGGGATCAAGACTTATCACTACTAAGGGCCGCAACCTTCTACGGGCCTTAATCGACAACAACTACGCCCATCTATCTAACGGAGAACCTACCTACTGGCCGACAGACCCGAGAAATCTGCCGGATCTCCTGGATTTCCTTATAACCAACGGCATACCAACACAAAACTGTTTAGTAGACTCAAATTACGATCCATCATCAGACCACACCCCTGTCATCTTAAGTGTGAGCACTGCAGTTATAAACAAACTCGCACACCCTAAGCTAACAACGAGATACTCTAGCTGGGAAATATTTAAAAAGCACATAGATGAGAAAATAAAATCTCAATATACGTATCAAAGATCCGGCAGATCTAGATGCTGCCGTTCAGTACTTCACTTGCTTAGTTGAAGATCTACATTACTACAGAAGGCTCTCGAGACAACTACTACGGCACTCAAAGAAGCCCAAAACTCAACCTTTGAAACGTACACGAAATTATCCGCAAATGACCACAGTCTATGGAAAGCCACCAAGAAGTTCAAAAGACCCACGCCGCCAAATTCTGCGATACGAAAACCCAACAACGAATGGGCTCGCACCAACAAAGAAAAAGCCAATAACTTCGTGGTACATCTATCCAACGTCTTTCAGGCAGCAGAACCAACACCTGGTACTCCAAATGTCAGATGTCACCACCAATAAGGCCTGTAAGCCCGGCAGAAGTGAAAGCTGAAATAGTCAAGTTAAACCAACACAAAGCTCCGGGATATGATTTAATAACCGGACAAATCCTGAAAATGCTACCCCGCAAAGTTGTCGTTCCCCTCACAATCATTCTTTAACCGAATGCTAAGTCTCTGCTACTTTCCTATAATATGGAAGTATGCAGACATAATAATGATACATCGTCATACAGACCAATAAGCCTACTCCGCCAATTCCTAGTAAAATATTTGAGACTCTGCTATTCAAAAGAATACAGGATGACTATCAACTAAAACATTTACTGCCTAATTACCAGTTTGGTTTTCAAGAAAATATGTCAACGATACACCAAGCCCATAGAATAGTCAATCAAATATCCAAGAGCATTGAGGACAAGAAATACTGCAACGGAGTGTTTTTAGATGTGTCACAAGCGTTTAATAAAGTGTGGCACACGGGCCTACACTATAAACTCAAAAATATGCTTAACAACAACTACTACCTCCTTCTGAAACTTGCTTAACGAATGGTACAATAAATGGCAAATTAAAATAAACCAATCTAAATCTGTCCAACATTTACTACTCGTACCGAAATCTGTCCAAGTAACATTTACTACTCGTACCGAAATCTGTCCTCCTGTAACCGTTAACGCAGCCCCAGTGCTTTCAAAATCAGATGTCAAATACCTAGGATTGCACCTTGATCAACGGCTAACGTGGCAGAAACACATACAGACGAAATGAAGACAACTGGATCTTAAGCTCAGATAAATGTATTGACTAATGAGCCAAAAATGAAAACTAGCCACTAAGAATAAAATCCTACTTTACAAGACCATGGGGAAACCTATCTGGTCATATGGCCTGGGTTGTGCTAAACATACTCGCTTAAAAACAATACAAACATTCCAAAACAAAACACTTCGTGTGATTGTAAACGCACCATAGTACGTTAGCAGTTTAATGCTGCATCAAGACCTATAGATCCCATACATCACGGAAGAAATAAAAACCGTCTCTACTAATTACGATCTTATAGAAAACCTATATAGGAATCGACAGCACAACAGAAGACATCAAATCCTGGCAGGAATATTTTCTTCAACAATATTAAGGAATAGTGATACATAAGGAGAAATGCCAATGGGAGTTTCTGTTTCAAGCCAAGGACTTATAACACATTTACTCAATACTCACAATGAAGAAGATTGTAAATTTTCAATAAATGTCATTAAAAAAAAAATTATATTTCTGTTTTAAAAAGAGCTACTTGTACTTTTCTGCAATCTTCTAATATGGACGATTATAATATAATCTTCGAAATATCTAACTCCTTGGAAATACAATTTTCTTAGCTGTTGGGAAACGTAAGACATTTTTTTACCTTTGACAGCTTTGGATAATACAACTCAAATCTCACGTCAGAGCTCTACGGTTATGCCTGCATACATTTCGCACAATTGTCTTTCGTAGCGTAAAAAATAATGTTAAAAGCTACATTGTATGTTCTGTCAGATTGCAAGCTGTCTAATATATGTTATAATGTTGTATTGGCAAAAATGACATTTGTCCTTTAACACTTGTGTCAAATTTATTGACATTTCCGAATGATAAGTAATTATTTACCTTTCTCTGAATAGTAAGTAATTACTTACCGTTCAGTTTCCATAAATGCTACTTACTGTCATGGAAACTCATACGATAAATGAACCAAAAAGCTCAATCATACAAAAAATCTATAATCGAAGAATGGAGTTGGATAGACATCCATGATATCTTAAGTTATTACATTTGTGATACAATGTAAAACCAATATTATTTACAAACTTTGTGTTTATGGCAGGCTGCATGAAAATTCCAAGTGCCATAAACACACTTTTTGCACTAATTACATTCACTATTTTTTTACAATCATAACAGAAATACCATAATTATTTGCAGAACTTAGATCATAGCAGTCGGTGTCTAGTAATCCAAAGTCACTTTTGACATTAGAAATGGTTAAAAACTGCCACTTTAGTCATGATAGTAAAAAAAATATTTTTAAGTCAAATACGTACCACAAGTCTCCGACGATTTATTAAAAAATCTGCATGTGCAATCTTCGTAAGGATACGAATATAAATAGCTTTCAGGCCTAGTTCTACTGCTGCCAATTTTTTTAAAACGAGTGAATACACCCATGTTGTCGTCTTCTATTGTATACGAGTTGTACTTCATCAATTCAGAAGTTTGAAATCGCTTGTGAAATGAGTGTCTTGACGTATCATTATTGGCTTCATCGTCAGACACATAGGAATGTTCATTTATCACTGCCCCTCTTATGATATCCAATTTCCGTTTGTAACGCTCTAGACGGTAGGTTGTAGCAAAGCATTGGAAATATATTATTTGTATAGACGGATTGGCGTCAAACTCTTTGATGAACGAATGACCAACACCTACGAGATAGCACAAAATTTTTGCGACAATCACGAGCCAACAACTTACCTGTAAAACGCAAATCGACCACTCTAAGGCTATTAAATATAAACTGTCCCCGTATACTGATATTTTCAATGTCATCGTCACCAAGTTTCTTACACATGTACAGGGAGAGTATCTCTAACTTTGGATATTTACGAAAATACTTTAAGCTTCCACCTTCAAACCACTGACAGTGGTCCAAAATTAAAGTCTAGAATCTTACACTTGAAAAACAATTAGATACATGGCTAGTTTTTACCTTCAAATTAGACATACTGACTTCTGAAGAACGGAAAAATCGATCATGATGGGATATATATGAATGTTTAAAACTCAGCTCCTCGATTGTATTCGGAAACTGTGCCAGCTCACACTGAAAATCCAAATTTAGTACAAACTTAAAATCTCCTGAACCAACTTACATATTTTATGCATTGATGCTCCAGTGCTAACACAGTCAAATGATTCAACTTTTCTGAACCGATAAGGATTTCTAATGAAAGCACAACTTCGCTCCTTTGGCTGCCGGCAAGAAGTAAATGTCGAGTTTTTTTATGAACGTTTTGCCAACAAAATGCTAACTTGTCAGCATTATTGGGTTGACTCCTTCCATCTACATGTATCCACAGTGATTTATCTTGAACCAGATATTGAAAACGCGTACATGTCCTGTCAAAATGTGTTTAAAAGGTGTTAAATAAAAAAAAACACAGAAATACTTACTCTCCAAGCTGATAAAGGCTGGTAGCATCCAAAAATTGAAGCACATGAAGCAACGTGCAGTCAGAAAGATCGACTATATTGATCTGAGGTTCTTGAAAATGTTTAATCTTCGAACTTTTGATCTGACTTGCCGAGGTGCACTTGCGTTTCATTCCGGTTGATATATCTATGACATGAAATAATTGCTCGATATCATTGTTATTTATACTGTCTTATTAGGTAAAGCCGATATTGAGCACATAACGGATGAGGATACAATTTGTGGCCGAGCTAATAGATTATTCGAGTCAGTTATATGTAATATCAGCCGTTAGGTTGTTAAACAGTTTTCGTAGTATCTACCAAAAGCGGCCAATTTTCAAATATGTTATTTTAATACAGGGTTAGCCATGAGTGGGTTACTTCTGACCAAAAGTTGAATGAAACCCAAAATACAGAGAATGCCTATCACTTGATACAATATTTAATATGATTAATAAATTGAATCAAAGTCTCCAACTTCCTGTTTACATGTCATTGGTATCACTCTAAAGGCCGGTTGCAGAAAGCAATGTTAAGTCTGGTGTTAGCTAACGCGACGTCATAGTGAACAAAAACGAATCAAATTTGAAATGTTTATGGTAACTAATATATTAGTAAACAAAATTTGATGCGATTTTGTTCGCTTTGACGCGACGTTAGCTAACACCAGACTTAACATTGCTTTCTGCAACCGGCCCTAAGTCTATGTCAAATTCGAGGTTAGCAGGTCAGGTTTTCCATCAGTTTTGACACAAACTGACACAAAACCTAACCTGCTAACCTCGAATTTGACATAGACTTACAGTGCCACCAATGACATGTAAACAGAAAATTGGGGATTTTGATTCAATTTATCACGGCTTCCTGGATTAATACAAGACTAAACACGTTTAGTTTCGTATTAATCCAGGAAGCCGTGCAATTTATTAATCATATTAAGGGCCGGTTGCAGAAAGCAATGTTAAGGGCCGGTTGCAGAAAGCAATGTTAAGTCTGGTGTTAGCTAACGTCGCGTCAAAGTGAACAAAATCGCATCAAATTTTGTTTACTAATGTATTAGTTACCATAAGCATTTGAGATTTGATTAGTTCTTGTTCACTTTGACGTCGCGTTAGCTAACACCAGACTTAACATTGCTTTCTGCAACCGGCCCTAAATATTGTATCAAGTGATAGGCGTTCTTTGTATTTTGGGCTTCATTCAACTTTTGGTCAGAAGTAACCCAATCATGGCTAACCCTGTATAAATAAAATTTACTAGTAACCTGAGTCCCGCACGTAATTCGGTACCTAATGTAGCGAAATTTCGTTCTCAAATAAATTAAAACAATTCCCGTAATTTGGTAGTGAAGTAGTAACGGTTGTAATGGCCGCGACTGTTATGCGTTAAATTGCTATCAAGCAGGCAATACCATAAATAAAGTACTGATATAGTACAATAACATGTAGGTATTACGAAAACGGTAATACATACATAGATATATTACTACAATTTTTAATCTACTTACATTTTTCCATTCTAGTATGAATTTTAGGTTAGTTTCGCCGTTGTCTGCGGTCAGCGTCTCTGCATGAGCACGTGTATGTTATATGCAGGATGCAGTGAACCACAGGAACGCAACAGTGTTGCCGAGACTGCTTTTAGAAACGTACTGAAAAAATTGCGGAAACCCTACAAAATGTACTAAAAGTGGGAAATTCAAATTCAATACTATTGGTTAATAATTTCCTTTTATTAAAATCTTATGTAATAGACAATATAACAAATATACAAAACTATATGCCTAATGTAAAACAAAATAATGCAGAATTAGTATATTTTTATATACAAATAACTACAACAGCAAAAGTGTTTTATAACTTCCATAATTAATACTATCTAATTAGAATATAGATTTATCTTTATGTAACAGTAGATTATGCAATGAAGGGGAGAAATGCGTTATTTTGCTGATGTGCAATTTCTGACTCGAGATGAAATTGCAATAATGCAAAATAGCATTCTCTCCGAGTTGCATATACCTACTATTTTTACTTTCTCGCATACGGTAGTATAGAAAAAGTATTGTAATCGTCAAAAAAATCGACTTCGAGATTTTGACGAATCTTGACGTTTTAGACCTCCTAGAATCCGAAAAAACCATTTTCGAATTACGTCTGTGTGTGTGTACTGTGTATGTGTGTGTGTGTGTGTGTGTGTGTGAACACGATAACTTAAAAACGAAATAATCTAGACCCTTGAAATTATGTACATAATCATTATTCAAAATTTGTAGATTCCTATCAAATTTTGAGCGAAATCGGTTAACCAGAAGTGGCACTTTACCTAAACAGGTAGCGGTACCTATTCAAGTAAAGTACCAGTTTGCTTCGAGATATTTGAACAAAATTTTGTACATACATTTCTTATGTAGAAAAACTACCAGATATTACATTTCAGCATGATCGGTTAACCGGAAGTGGCATTTTACCTAAACAGGTAGCGGTATCCATTCAAGTAAAGTACCAGTTTGCTTCAAGGTATTTGCGAGAAAGTCTAGGGGAGCACACTCCCGATTTTTTCACGTTGCAGGAAGATTTAAAACGAAAAACCTGTTTTTTTAAATGTCATTGATTGACATTTTAGTTACAATTATTTTAAAATTAGGAGCCTATGGTAAATTTTAAAGTTGGTGGCACTGTAAGTGAGCTCACAATTATGTCAAATTCGAGGTTAGCAGGTTAGGTTTTGTCAGTTTGTGTCAAAATTGACCCAAAACTTAACCTGATTCATTTCGGAAAGGTACCTCTGACAGCTCTGTTTCCTCGAAATGGTTCATTCATCTCACTTCCACCCGCGCCGATGGCTATTATCGTATTCTTTCTGCGAATGATTTCGAGGAAACAGAGCTCTCAGAGGTACCTATCCGAATGCCGCTATTATGACAAGAGCTCACAATTATGTCAAATTCGAGGTTAGCAGGTTATGTTTTGTCAGTTTGTGTCAAAACTGACGCAAAACCCAACCTGAAAACCTCGGATTTGACATAATTGTGAGCTTTTGTCATAATGAATAAGGTTAGGCTTTGCGTCAGTTTTGACACAAACTGACGCGAAACATAACCTGCTAACCTCGAATTTGATTATGAGCTGTTGTTGCTCAGTCATAATGAAAACTCCCTAGGGAAATTTCTCTACTCTAGGCAGTAATTCATTATTTCTCTCACGATTTTGGTATCGTAGAAACCGTGTTTTGCTCCCAGACGTGAAAAATAGCTATTTATGTATCTAGGGTGCAAAGGTATTCATTCCCTCCAGCGTGTGAAACACACAAGGGTGGAAATTTCAAAAGTTTTGCTTTAGGAAATCATTATAGTGACTAGATTCTGTAGTGACATTTTGTCTAATTTCCAAATCAGCATAACGTTATAAGGATTTGGTGTGATATCCATGGTGACATAAATACAAATGCGGGAGCAAAACAATATTGGCTCCCGCTGGTTGGAAATTGACAGTTTTGATTCCTAAAACTAGAGCGCAAAAGTGAAGTGAGGTTATAAAACTACAACTTCGAACTGCAAGTGAAGTTGTAAAGTTATTCTAGTTGCTTCTTGCGTTACAGGTAAAGTGTTTTTGAAATAATTAAAGCGTTATGTGTATTCAGTCAGATGTGAAGTATTAATAATTACATTTTGTAACTAACCTTGACAATACTGGCCTCCAAACAGTCGCCCGCGCGGCGTGGCCTACTGTTTATTATGAATGACATAAATTAGAAGTGTCGTAGATGCAAACCTTTGTTAAATCGATATTTATGGATTAATAACAGTAAAATTAAGGGCGTAGATAAAATATTGTATGCAACGCGTGCTAAAAGTCGTTTATGCACGAGACATGTTATGAAACTCATCCTTCGGCTTCGTTTCATAATTTTCATGTCTCATGTATAACCGTCGACTTTTAGCACTTGTTGCATAAATAGCTATTTCACAGTACCTAGATACGTTTAAGTTGTTACGGTATTCATTTTTAATGATTGTTAAAGCTGAAAAAATCGTTCATGTGGCAATGAAATTGTTTTGAAAAAATGTATGAGATATTTAGGTAAATGGCGATTTTTCTGACGACGGATGTCGTTGTTTATTTAAAAAGATAATTAAATCCTGTACGTTAGAAAAACGTTGGTCAGTTTTGTAATCAGTTAGAAGTCGCATACTAAATTTGAAATCCCCGTGCCATCGCAAAGTCAACTGTTTTATATTATTACATCTACTTACCAATAGAAGGTAGTCACAGGCTGCCTTCGGTAATGTACCTCTACCAACTCCTTTTGCTAGCAGAAAGAGATCGATAATAACCATCGGCGCTGTTGGAAGTGAGATGAATGAACGATTTCGAGGAAACAGTTCTGTCAGAAGTATCTTTCCGAACGCAGTTATAGTTAACTTATTCTAGAGTCCCTGTATATAATTATATACAGGGACTCTAACTTATTCCAGAGCCAGTTTTATAGGAGAGTACCGCCACGTCCGCCATGTTTACTCATCTGACATATGCGTCACTTTGAGGTTTGTAACATAA
This sequence comes from Agriotes lineatus, assembly GCA_940337035.1. Lineage (NCBI taxonomy): Eukaryota > Metazoa > Arthropoda > Insecta > Coleoptera > Elateridae > Agriotes > Agriotes lineatus. The sequence continues at coordinate 47,343 of CALNHX010005521.1, read as the reverse complement.
TTCCGTCAACATGACGTTTGTTGGCAATCCAAAACTTTACTTAAAATTGGCAAGACTGTAAGTCTATGTCAAATTCGAGGTTAGCAGGTTAGGTTTTGCGTCAGTTTTTTCACAAACTGACTCAAAATATAACCTCCTACCCTCACAAACTGAAGCAAAAAATAACCTGATAACCTTAAATTTGACATAGACTTACAGTCTTGCCAATTTCAAGTAAAATTTTAGACATAACTCAATCAGTTATTGCTGATCACCCTGTACTATGGGAGTAAACATGACAGCGATGGTGGCACTTTCACGGATCAAAGAATGGCGGTATTCTGACTTATTCTACAGTGACCACTGAACTACATGCTACGTAACGTTATTCATATTTATAGTCTGTTTTTTTGCTTTATGATTCAGAGCAGGCTTTGCATTTGCATTTTTGTAACAGTGTAGGTAGTTAGTGACAAAGGAAAAAACACTAGTTATGTCAAAAACCATTAGAACTGTCAATGTGTTAACTTATAAGCACTATTATACTTAATAAGAGCTAAAATTACTGAACCATTGACATTAAATAAGGTATTGCTTTATTTTAAGTACGTTTATTTAAGCGTGACTGTACAGAAACGTCATAAAATTTCTAGACATCTATCTTTTATGTACTAATGTAAAAATAAATATATTATTAATAATTTGCTGATGATTTTTGTTTGTAGAACTGTGTTGTACAAGTTATTATTTATGCTACACATATAACAGGCATTTCAAAATAAAGAGATAATACAAAATACTCTGGTAGAACCATTTTCAGAGATATAATTTAGCAGAATTTAGATGGATACACTTCAGGATAATCATCCAGAATCTGATTCAGAAGAGGAATACAACTCGTCTTCCGATTCTGTATCAGATTCTTCCAACCTAATAATAACAGGAGGTATATCATCCACACCAATTTAACCCTTAAGTAGTATGGCTTAAATCTCACACACTTAGAGTATGGCAGGGTCAAAATTGACCCCTATTTTTTTTGCATGCTAATGTTTTTGCTAAACGATATTCGACGTAAGGTACTGTAGATATACACTCTTGTAGCCCTTTTAAGAGCACAGAAAAAAAATATGTGCATTTATAAATAATTTATTGACAAATATAAGGCAATATAGAAAAAACTGCTAAATCAACAATATCTTGTAAAAAACTTTTTTTTTCTGATTCTTTCCTCGGATTTTGCCTTGGGGGTATCTCAGCTTGATCATTCTATATAAAAAAATTATATAAGTATACAAAGAAAAAAAATGTCATTAACCTTTCGTACCTTGGGCTTCTTCACAATTTTGGCATGTAGTGATTGTTCTGCTATGATTTTTGCAGATGTGGTGACTGCAATTACTGCACAAAAGGCTTTCTTTTTTCTGGGAATATGGGCAGATGTAACATCTTCCTCTTTTGACGCCACGTGCCCCCCTAGCTTCATCAGGTTGGGGTTCTTTGACAGGTTCTGCCACATTAGCGATTCTACAAATAACACTGCGTAGTTCTTTAGGCATGAATTTCGCATAAACTCGGCGCATCAGTTGCTCTTGAATAAGATCACGCCCTAGGGTGGTCAGGAATTGTCTTCTCTCCATAGTTTTGTTTTGAGCAATGCCATTGAAAATTATATTGGAATTCACTCCTGCGATATCCATGATGCGAAACCATATAACCTGAGGCCAACGTCTTGTTCGTCTTCCAACTTTATAATTTGAACACTTTTGGTCAAGAGAGTCTACACCGCCTTTGGTTGAATTATAGAAATGTATAATTTCGGGCTTGTCATTATCACAAATGGTGTCAGTGTGGTGCATGGAAGATAAAAGTATAACGGCCCGATTTTTTTTTGGGACATAGGAAGCCAGAGTATAATCTTTAGTAAACCCAAACACAGATGACTTCTCAACTCGTTGTTTGTGTGGTAAGAATTGAGATGGAAGTTCACGTTTGTTTTTTCTCATAGTACCAACAAATGTGAGTTTGTGTTTTTGCAGTTCGGTGACTAGCTCCAAAGACGTGTACCAATTGTCAGCTGTGATATTCCTGTTGGAATTTGCTACTGGTGGAATAAGAGCAAGAACATCCAATGTGGGTACAGCTAGTTTTCTAGGATTACTTACATTTGTATTTTTACCCGTGTAGATAAAACCATTGAACAGATAGTGCGTCCTAGCATCACACAGGCATTGCATCTTTAGGCCATATTTATCTGGCTTGTCTTTCAGATACATTCTAAAGCTGCATCTGCCCCGAAATGCTATTAGCATTTCGTCTATAGTTAGGTATTCACCACAACTATAATTAGACTGGCAATTGATTATAAAAAGATTATAAATCTCAGATATGGCTGCAAGCTTGTCTCCGTTACTAATTCTTTCTAATCTAGTTGTCTTGTCATCAAACCGTAGGGCACAAAGTAAAAAAGTGAATCGTTGCAGAGACATAGTTGCCCGAAAAATATCTCGTCCCGTTCCGTCTGTGGCAAATAGGGATTTTAGGTCTTCATGATTGGATTTGAAAACCCCCGCCATATATAGAAGTCCCAGAAATGATATCAATTCAATCATGTCAACATGGTTCGTAAACTGACAAGAAAGGCTACGCAAATTATATTTTGCAGACATTTCCGTGATTTGTGCGTTAGTATTTTCTAGTAGAATTTTCAGAATATCTGCATCAATAAGACATTCCCAAGATTGCACTGGTGTAGATGGTTTTTTTAGGCGAGCTTCGCCTGTAACACCTGGCAAGTGAGTCACAATGTTGCTAGCACGTGTTTTACTGGGTGCTGGTGGTGTTGTTGCCCATTTATATTTATTTTTCCCGTAATAATATGTTTTCTTTTTTTCACTGTCACCGCCTTGATTCGCTTCATTATCACTCTCATCATCAGATTCGCTAGATATATCATCAAGCTCAACCTCTGAATTAGTATCGTGGTCGCTATGTTCGCTAGGACAGTCTGAGAACTCACCGTCATTGTCTAATCCATTATCCATTATGTCTTGAACAATTGCTTCATGTTCAGCCGGTGTTCTACCTGTTCTGCTTCCACCAGCACCAGGCATTTTAAAACTTTCACAATACACTCTTTATTACACTTACAGTATGGCAGGGTCAAAAATGACCCTAAGCTGTTGTTTACAGTACACAAGTTTAACAGAGAATGATCAAATTTAGTACATAAGTAGATGCCTACCTAACTAGAGAATACAGGGAAGCATAGCTGCTGCCATCTATATTTAGGTAGCGTAATCACAAATTCAAATTTTGTAGGGTCAAAATTGACCCCGTCATACTACTTAAGGGTTAACAATGTGCTTTGCCCAGTCACTTTATATTAGTAGTTCACAGTGTTCAACGTTTTTTTCCATATGTTTGCTGTACACAGTGATAGAGATTTAAACCATAAATTAGCAATTATGTCTTTTGAGGGAGGCTGAGAATTTATGTCCTTATTATAATAGTTCTTACCACGGCCTTCTGGATTAGCGTGCCTGCCGGCTCTCCCCGGCCTGTTCATTTGTGACAAATAGCATTACAAAGTTGTGACTCGGCATATCGGGGGATTGAAGTTCAGAACCACGCCAGCCGGTTTGAAACTTAGCTTTTATCTGTCAGTTTTGGTTTGTTGATTGGATTATTGTTCTGTGACGGAAACGTTAAATTAGGTTAGTTTTACATTAATTCTGTATACTCTCTAATAAAATTATGTTTTTGCATTTAAAAGACTTCTTAATTGAAACTAGCGTCAGCTGAACTATTCTTAATTTTGCATTTTGTGGTTCTAAAAAGAACCGTTTTGTGTTTCTATTTTTCAAGTCGAGCCTGGAAAATTAGAATTGTTCGACCCAGCTGCATCTATCCAGTTGTATGCCCTTGGAAATGGTGGTCATCCGCTTGATTTCAAAGTTTCAGCACTTTCCAACAATGAGGTTTGGCATGCAATGGCGTTCCATATATTTTATCTGTCCGTGTGTTAGCGAGGTTGGTTATTACTGGTTTTAGCAATTTACTTAAAATTATACTACATATATCTTTGGTATGAATCTTGCAGATAAAGAAATTTGAAGTGGTTAGAGGATCTAGAAGGAGAACGGTTAATATATTACGAGGATTGCATTCCTGGGGTAAATATTCAAATATATTTAAAACCAGCTGAATTAATTGGTTTATTAAACAAGTAAAATTTTTACTAGGGTATTTCAAGCCACCACGATCCTGTAGATTTATAAGAGCCAGTAGCGGATTTGAGCAGGAATTGGTTAAAATTGTATTTAGGCAAGTTTCACACTCTGTTCGTTCTTCTATAGTTCTTGCAATATAACCTGCTAAGAAAGCCACTGAAGCAGGCACAATTCCATAATGTAAGTGAGTAGAAAGGTTTTTTAATTCTAGGATTAATTCTTTTAATTCTTCAGGAAGTTCAACTGTAAAGCATGATATCACATTATCAGTATCTGGAATTTGTCCAATATTGCTGCTATAGTCACATTCAGAAAATACGTTCGCAGATGCCGATGTTTTAATTATTCCACACTTGACGATTCTTTTAATTGCACTCTCTGCAGCCTGTGCATCGGTGGCGTCCTGCGAGCCACCTTTTAGCCGAACGTCGCTAAACATCGATTCAATAGCATCTGAACTAAAAGACCTTGTTAAAACATAATAAAATCCGACATCTTGAAGAAGATATTGAATGCATTCAGCAGTACTTTGTGCGGTGAACTTTAGTGCTTCTGCAGTTTCCTTAGTTAATCCTTTCATGCCACCTTTTTTTGAAGTTTCCTGTATAGAATTAATATATACTGGAAATACATCTCTTAACCAGACCAATCTTTCATCATTAATGTTAATGTACGGTGCACATTTTTCATCCAGTAGAGTAACGTGCTTTGTTTTGTCACTAACGTCGTGTAACTGAAAAAATAAATACATCATTTCCATGTACGTAATGGTGGCTTTTGATGTAGAGAAATCATAAGGCGAATTTGAGTACTGTCTTAAATATTCTAAAGCAGCAGTTACAGTAGGCGAGAATAATTGTACAGCCCGTCTAACATTCATTTTCTCGAAGTTGCTGGGATATAAATGTTTTTCTGTTAAAAATCTAACAGGCTTTATAATTAAATTTCTTTGTAATTGATACAGGTTTTTTAAATAAGTAGAAGAAATAACACCTTCTTCAGTCTTCATGTCATGGTGGAGAAATATGTTTCTTGCATTCTTTATTGCATGGCAATAATCAAAACTAAAGAATAGTGGCATATTTGGTGTTATTGGATGTTGAATGTGCGTAGAAAGTTTGTTATTTGAAAATGCCTTGAACAGTCCCACATTAGATTTGTGATTATCGGTTACAATTCTAATTACCAGAAATCCACACTCATGTAGCAGTTTTAAAACATTCAAAGTTAACTGATAAAAATCTGATGTCTTTAACGATCTATGGAAAAAGTATGCAGCTGGTATCGTAAATTTTGTTGAAAGACCGTGAATAACAAAACAAAGCATTTGGTTAGCCAATACTGGCCTTTTGCCGATTGTTTTTGTTGTACCTGTGGTTTCTAAACCATGTAATCGGTCCTGTGCTCTGTTGTATTGCAATTTTTCCTTAATGGCCATGTCGTCAATTACCAGACTGCACACTCGTTCTACAGGTAGTAATGACTCTGCTTCTACCTGAAGTCTAGATTTTATGAGAGCAGTTACGTTTCTACCAGCCCCGCTGTAACGGTGAAGTGTTACTCTAGACGGTAGTTTTAGCAAATGTGTACGGCAAAACTCATAACCTTTTGGCGAAGATATTCTCCAAATGATACAATTTCGAATTACTTGTTCAGAAAATCTTGGTTTTGATTTACAGTAATTTAAAATTTGATCAAACAAAAAAGTTGCATACAAATTATTGTTAACAACTGCATCTTGTTGAATCTTTTTTACCGTCTCACAATTTGAATGTTGTATTGTTTTCCTCAGTTCCAATATTTCTTGGTCTTTTAGTTTATTTTTTTTAATTAGTCGGGTATTTTGCATTTTCAACGCTCTGATTTTCTTTTTATAGTTTTCTATTAGGTTTTCGCTAATTACACTGACCTGAATGCCTTTATCATTTATCTAGAATTTCAAATAAAATTTAAGTATTTATCGGTTTCAGGATATTAAGCCTTTGTTTACATATACAAAAGTAGGCTGGTAACTAGATCATAACTTATCTGTAGGGTTAAAGAATATTACCCTACATGGCAACCATAACCATATAGCAACCGATAAACTATTGAACAAATCACGGATGTTATGAATCATAACTGCCTTAGAAGTTTTAAAATCCTCGCTCTACGAGCTCGGATTTCAAAACATCTGCGGCAGTTATGATACTCATAACATTCCTAGATATGTTAATAGCTATTACGGATTCTAGTACATACCTACTTATAAATATACTAACCACATTGGAAGTAGAAGGGTAACAAAGTGGAGTTGAAAGCAAAGGTATGTTTGCAGGTCCAGGAAAAGTGTTAGTTTGGATTGGTATACCAGCAGGAATGTTCGAAATACTTCTCTAAAACATATTATCAGTGAAGAATGTTTAAAAAATTTGTTTCAAGAATTACTGTATGGAGCTTAGGCACTGCTGTACGTTTTAATAATTTGCGACTAGCAGCTCTGTTCAAAATGCAAACTACAAATTACAGCAGTTCTAGGCACTTTTGTATCTGCATTAAAATAAAATTTATATTAAGTACTGAAAGATATTATTTTAAAAATTCCTACCAGGGTTTATACCTAATTTTTCAAACCACCTACTTCGTAAAAAGTTATCTGAGGGAAATTGATGAAAGACCTTAGTTGTTTTATAATCTTTACATGTTGCAACGAAGCATTTATGATGTGTTTTCGACATTTTTGTATGAATAAAAATACAAAATGGATTTTCACAGAAGCAACAAAGTAAATTTACAATAAACGAAAATGCGTACGTAGAAACGTCAAAATTTTATATTAATATGATAGCGTTTGTAAATTGTTCTTGCGCGCAAAAATCAAGCATTCTGTGCGCGCGAAAAGATCAAATTGAAAGTATTTTGTTGAATCCGCCCATGGATATATTAGTACAGGATACGTTCACTACATGTAAACGTACGTCGAATCTTAAAATAACATATCACGGAGTTCGGTACCTTCCCCCATTTCATTCTAACCTATATCACTTTATTTCTCTCTCTCTTTAGACGTATTTCATACAATGTTTCGTACGCTTAATTTTGAAGTTTTGAAATGAAAACGTCAGAAGTGTCATACAATTTCACAGTTTATTCTTCGAAAATTGAACTTTAGCAATGGTTTTGATTGCTATTATCAAAGAGAATATATCCTCTTTGGCTATTATTATCAACCGTAAAACTCAAAGGCGTTAGCGAGTGAATATCTTGCACACCCCCACACCTCATCGAGTGAGGTTATCAAGTGTTACCTGTTGAGGTTATGTTTTCTAATTTGTGTTTATTTATACGATTAGGTACTTCTTTTCTACATTTTGTAGCATCTTGAGACCAAAAAGACTATTTCTGGCACCATGTAACACGAGTTAAATGTATTTTATCAGAATTTCTCTCAATGGCGAGTCCAAGTAGCTCTCTAAAGGATAGCGCTATACGTAATTCACGCATTGAGAGTGACAGAAATAGATGGTACGTCTTGTTACACTATATCAACGGCACGCCGTATCTTGTACTTATATATCTATGAATCCGCCTAGAGTCCCTGTATATAGTTACAAAAGAGTTGAGACAACGAGGGAATTCATTGTGATTGGTGGATCACGCGCGTCGTATATTTGAATACTCATTGCCTTAGAAACAGTTTCCCATTAATCAAATTTGACAAATTGTTCATTTAAGTCAAAACTTGTCACTTTTATCTAAGTTCCTGAAATGAGGGGTTGCTGTATTATTGGCTGCAAAAACAGATCCGAACAAGGTTTTCTATGAAAATACCATCCTCAAAACCAAGAGCTAAGAGCAGCATATCAAAAATTGTCCATTTTAATAAAACTAGTGTGAAGAAGTACGGGTGAATGACAGAAGGAAATTAAAAGGTGCTGCCGTTCCTACTTTATTTTCATATTATATAACCAGACTTGAAAATTAAATTTTCATCAATCCTAAAGATGACTTTTCCGCTGAACCTTTGTCTGAATCTTGCTTTGAAGACAGAAATAACAATAAACAGGAAGCTGCTACCCAAACCACGTATGAATTCCTATACCAAAGCAAGGATTGTGTTTTCCATTCAAAATTAGTAACTCGCACGCAAACACATTATCCTGAGCAAGAAATTAGGTAGGTACACAATGAGAAGAGTAAAAACGAGAAACTCGAAAAAATTTCAAAAATATTTTTACTAACGGTCAGTTCGAAGCTTTAATATGCAGAAACCATAGTTTTAGGAAATGTTCATATATTATTATCTGCTTTACGAAATGTGTATACGTAATTCAGTTTTTTAACACTTGTTACTTATTTCTGATACAAACAGTACTCTACGCTATGTTTTGAGTGCTTTGAAGCAGCAGTAGAAATTTAAATCAAGGTGTTTTAGATAAACGATCTAGTGACTTTCAAACAGTATTTCTGGGCATGCATGCATGATGCATGTTTTGGATCAAATTTGGCGGCTGACGTTTGTGTTGTCTTAACTCTCATCTAACTATATACAGGGTCTCTAAATCCGCCGCGCCAGTTCCGCCATCTGCAGTTTAAACGCTGAGCTAACGCTTCCAAATCCCTTAGTGTATTAATCTAGTGACCTTACAAATCCCCCGGTAACAGCGCCACGCGGAGCACTCGAAAAGCTTGCAAATGAACAGGCCGGGGAGAGCCGGCAGGCACGCTAATCCAGAAGGCCGTGGTTCTTACATAAACTCCATGCCAATTCAATTAGATTGTATTGACAGTAGTATGGAGGTAATCTAAGAACTTCATGCCCATGTCGTTTTTTGTCAATTAAGTATTGCTTTTGGTCAATATGTAAAGTAAAATTAAACTCCCATAATAGTCGCTTTATTATTTTGTCATAAAATTGTACGTCACTTTTAATTAACCATTCCTGTATTTGTAGTTTATTGGACGAGAAATTGGGTGGTTTATCGATAAGAACAGAATTATATGGTGCATTATCTATAATTAACACACATTTTCCATTCAATTTGGCCAAAGCATTGATTAACTGTTTTTCAACATTGCCTAAAAATGTCACCATTGATACACTTATGATAGCCCCTGTCATTATTGTCCAAGTCCAACAGTAAGTCACATCCTGGTAAAGTTTCATCCAAAAACATGAATATACATTTTTCACTATAATTTCGAAATTGTAAATATTTTCTTTAAAAGGCAATCCGCCGAAATGATATGACTATTCTCATACAATTTTCTTCCATTCACAATTTTGTATTTATATCCCATATTTGTTAATGTGTAGTATAATTTTAAACGACTCCCAGTATAATTCAGTTCCTTGCACACAGCAATAAATTATCGAAAGTAAAAAATTCCAAATTTTCTTCTTCCTTTTCTTTATTCATATTATCATTCGGTTATTGCTGGAGTTGCGATTTTGCTTCGTTTTGATTTCTGTGTTGCAATCGAAATCTAGCATTATCAAAAATTGTTAGAAATGTTATATCTGTTTAATTCTTAATACTTACATCGAAGATTTGACCAATTCTTCCAATGATGGCTGTTTTACTTAAGTTACCATTGATATCTTTTATATTTGTAGAACTGCGTTTTATAGCCTCTTTGGTTTTACTATTACCTAATACTGCTTTTTCGTGGCATTTTATTAAAATTGGCTGAAGTGTCAACTTGACAATCCCGGCGACCTGGATTTTGACATTAGTTATATTTTGTAACTAAACTGTTGTACACTGCTAAAATAATATAAATGCAAATCCTGCTCTGAATCATAAAGCAAAAAAATAGACTATAGTTCAGTGACAGTGACTTTATAAGGACAGTGCGGTCAATTTGAGGTGGCGGCCATTTTGAGCCGTTTGTAATACAGAACAGACTGCATAGACAAATCTAACAATATTGCGATTGATTTCAATAATAGAGGCAGTGGTTGTAAATAAACAAACATATTAAATATAGAGTTTAGTATTTTAAGCAATTATTCTCTCTTCAAATGATAACAGATCTCCTTTAAATGGTTAACGACAATTAAAACGTTCACGGGTGTTTATCTACATACAAGGTGCCCCAAAAAAAAGTGGTAGCTTTTCCGAATTGTCTCAACAAATGTCGCTTTATTTAAAGTACATCGACCAAATACTTATAATTTTTAAATTAAGTGATATCAACTCAATTTAAAAATTATAAGTATTTATTCGCTGTAATTTAGATAAAGCGACATCTGTTGAGACAATTCGGAAAAGTTACCACTCCTTTTTGGGGCACCTGGTATAACTCCGATTTTATCAAAAAACTGTTTTAAAACTATGATACTGAAACTAAAAATAATGGTTTTCAGTTGAAAGTGTCTGAAATATGACTAATTACAAATGCCTACCTGTGTAAATGGCAGGAGTCGTCTGTACCCTGTTCACTCCATTTGTTACAATGTGGCTTGTGGCAGGCTTTGCATGTGCATTTTTAGCGGTTTCAGTGACATTTAGTAACAAAATATTGCTTGATTAAAATTTAGTTTGCATTCTTACTTACTTTATTTTTGTGTATAAGATAACCTAAGTGTACATCAATAATGATACAATATTTATTTTAATGCATATGCCGTGTTCAGTAACTGAGCTACTATAGATAAATTATACCGAGTGACTATAAATGATTGTGATTTTTTTCCTTAGGTTGGCACTGTAAGTCTATGTCAAATTCGAGGTTAGCAGGCTAGGTTTTGCATGCGTTTTGACACCGAATGACGCAAAACCTAACCTTCGAACCTTGAACTTGACATAGACTTACAGTGCCACCAACATAAACAGTGCCAACCTAAGAAAAAAAATTACAGTCATTTATAGACACCCGGTAAAATGCCAATGTCTTATTTTGACATTAGTATCTTTTCGTAACTAAATATGCGTACACTGCTAAAAATATTCAATGGGACATTGAAACGACTCAAAATGACGGATTTTAAAAACAACCAGAAACAGGACCAAAATTGACCACACTGTCATTAATATAGCCACTGTAAACTGTAACTCATTCCAGAGCCAGTGTATATAGGAGAGTACCGCCATTCTTTAATCCGCCATGTTTACTCCCATATTACAGGAATTGAGTTGTCTAAAATTTTACTTAAAATTGGCAAGACTGTAAGTCTATGCCAAATTCGAGGTTAGCAGGTTCTGTTTTGCTTCAGTTTGCGTAAAAACTGAAAGAAAACATAACCTGCTAACCTCGAATTTGACATAGACTTACAGTCTTGCCAATTTTGAGTAAAGTTTTTTATTGCCAACAAAGGTCACGTTGACGGAATTGTATTACAAATCTCAAAGCGACGCATATGTCAGAGGAGTAAACATGGCGGACGTGGCGGTACTCTATATATACACTGGCTCTGACTTATTCTAGAGTCCCTATATTAATAGAGTACCGCAATTTCGCCATATTGGCTCCAAATAAAAGGCGGGAAAACTTAAATATTCAAGTAAATCAAAACTGCAACATTAGGAAAATACAATATCTACTATAATACGCTTCAGCATTTTAATTCAAATAAAAATATGGTAAAAATATCAAGTTCGAATAGATTTTTGAAGCTTTGTCTTTGTCTAAATCTGTGTTTACTGACTTTAAGTTGTATAAAGTCAAAATACAGATATATTTATACGTAAATATAATTACTATCTTTTTATAACCAATTATTTGATGTGTTCCTTCAAAATAATAATATATTAGGATAATAAACGACGGTAAGAAATAAATATAAGTTAAGTTAATGATTTGTTATATTAATCACAAATATACAAATTGTTTGTAAACGTTTTCATCTTGAATACACACATACGTATATACTGCTCAATAAATGAACTGGACCACTCATAAAAATTGTACTTGTTACATTACGTTATAGCCGGGCTCCATAGCTCAGTGATAAGCATTCTGGCTACTGATCTAAGGGTCGAGAGTTTGATCCCCGATCCCGGTGAGGTTTTTAAAAATAAAAAAAATGCGGATAAAAACCTCTACAGAATGCCATCATTCGGAAGTGATATAAAGCCGTGGGTCAATGTTACTATGATGTGTAGCATGTAAAAGATCGCTTACTAGGGTTGGAACTCCTTAGTCTCGGCAAAATTCTAAGTAGGACTAAGATACCTGGTACTCTGCATGCCTCGACCTTGTTCATGGGGTTGGCGAAAAAGGCCTATGCGTACTTGCTAGACTCGCTAGAGTCTCCCCAAAAATACTACTACAACATTACATTATAAAGTGCCTTCAGAAATGATCAAACGTTTTTGAATGGTCATGGTTATACAACGTATGAATAATATAATAATAATAATAATAATAATAAAGGACTTTATTGCCAAATAAACAAAAATAAATAATACATTCAGATATAAGAATTTAAAAAATTATGTGGCAACGGCGGAGTTCAGAGAGTTCACTCAACCGACAAAAAATAAGTACGAAAAAAAATTGTTTGTAATGGCAAAAATTCAAAATTGAAAATTAAAAACTAAAATTGAATATAATTGTCTGAAATTGAATCCACGACGCACCCGCCAATATTATGTAATATTAAATTGATCAAACATTAAAATGATTTTTTTCAAGCACTGTCTTGTCGTTCAAAAAGATGAGATGACACGTATCGTTTAAAGGAAGCAATAGAAAGATCTTTGCTACAGGATGGCAAGGAATTATAAATTTTAGCAGCACTATATGAAAAACAACGTTCGAAAAATACAGATCTGTGAGGTGGGATGGTTAATAGTCCTTTATTCCGGATGTTGATATTATGAGTATCAGTTCTAAATGTCAGTCTGTCGGAAAGATAACTTGGTGTTTTGTTAATTAATAATTTATGGACAAAACAGGCCGAGTGCAGAAAGCGACGATTACCCATATTTAACCATTTAGAGTCTCGCAGTTTGTGTGAAATATGATCATATTTTCTAATTCCATAAATTAACCTTAAACAAGAGTTTTGAATTCGTTGAACTCTCCTGGCATCAGAGCTTTCCAAACAAGGTCCATAAACTAAATCAGCGAAATTAAAATGAGACAAAACAAAAGCATTGCATAAGGTCTTCTTCGCATCTGGAGTTAAAAAATGTTTGTTGACGTACAAGATTTTTAAGTTGCTGAACGCTTTTTGTATGCAATTGCTAATATGAAGATCAAATCTTAAATTAGAGTCTATAGTTAAACCTAAATTACGACCGGAGCTTTGTACACTTAAAGCTGTCCCAGCAATGTTAATATTTACTAACGGTATTAAATTATCTCTGTCTTTTGGTTTGCAAAAAAGCATAATAGTAGATTTTATAGGATTGATAAGCAGGGAATGTTGTTCAGATATCGCTATTAAATTTGAGAGATCAGTATTGATTAAATTGTTAGCTTCATTGATGTTGTTGAGATTAAATGGTAAATAGATTTGCGTATCATCGGCATAAAAGTGACAGTTACAATTTTTTACATTATTAATAAAATCGGCAGTGTAAATAATATATAATAAAGGACCCAATATAGAACCTTGCGGGACACCCGACTCTACACCTTTCACGTTTGAAATTGAGTTACTTAGTTTAACTAGTTGCGTTCTTCGAGTTAAAAAACTTTTTACAAGCTCAATTGCATTATTACCAAAACCAAAATAATGTAATTTAGATAATAATAGTTCATGGTCGATCATATCGAATGCCTTGGAGTAATCTAAAAGAATCAAGATAGTAGCCAAGTTATTTTCCAAAGCATTAAATATGTCGTCCGTGATACAAGCAAGAGCAGATACACAGCTGTACCCCCTCCGGAAACCTGACTGTACAATAGGAAGAATGTTAAAATAATGGAGATGATTCCGAATTTGCTTTTCCATAATTTTTTCTAATAATTTAGATATTGCGGGAAGAATGCTGATTGGGCGTAAATCCCTAAAGCTAGAAGGAGAGTTGGTTTTGGGAGAGGAATGACGTGTGCTATTTTCCAACTATCAGGGAAGTAATTAATTTCTAAGCAACAATTGATAATATGAAGTAAATATCTAATTATAAAAGGGCAGCACATTTTTATCATATTGATACTAATGTTATCTGCCCCAACAGAATTTGAGTTAATTGTGCGTAATAAGGAATCCAACACATCATTTTCTGTAACTAGAAGCCAAACAAACGAGTAACATTATTTTTTAAATTATTTTCATAAAATATTTTTAAATTAGGATCAGGTTGTATTTTCTTTGTAGCAATTTCATCAAGAAAAAAATTATTAATAGCGTTAGCGTCACAAAGTGTAGCGGGAATAACACGATTTTTTGGTTGAACATTAAGGTCCAGTTTTTTAAGAGCCGACCATATATTATTCTTGTTTTTGGTCAAGATTGATTGTAAATAAGCGCGTTTCTCCCGTCTGATAGCACTGGTGGTGAAATTACGTAAAGTTTTGTAATAATCCCAGTTACTAGGGTTTTTAGATTTTTTAAATTTCTGAAGAGCTTTGTTACGTAACTTGATGAGTAGACGGATATTGTCTGTCAGCCAAGGAGCTTCGGGTTTCGTAAATCTAGCAGTGCGAATAGGTGCGAAAGAATTGAACAAATATAATACATTATTGCTGAAAAAAGTTACTTTCGAATCAATGTCATTAAGCCGAAACATTGCATCCCACGGTACAGCTTCCAACGCCACGGTGAATGCATCACGATTAAAATTATTAAAATCTCTGTACGTTTTGAAATTTACTGCAGTACTAACATGACCGACATTCAGATAACAGTATGTTAAAGAATGATCGGATATTCCATGCATACTCCTCACACCCTTATCACATATAATTTCGGAATTAGATGTAATAATTAGATCGATAAGTGTGGAGGAGGACTTAGTGACTCTAGTTGGTTCGGTCATGATTTGTTTAATTCTAAAAATTTTAAGCAGTTTGAATTATTGGTAGACAAGTCGATATTGAAGTCACCCACACTTAACAAATCATCACAAAACGGAATCACAGATGCAAAAGAGTCCTCCAATGCATTAAAGAAATCATCATATTCCTTCCAACGAGCCCTGTAAATAGCACCAAGAGATAATCGCCTTTTGTTTAAAGTAAATGTTATCCAAAATTGTTCAAAATGTATATTATTTTCTGTATTAATTACGGTAAATACGATATTGTTTTTAATATAGTAGGTATGCTAGGCCACCACCTCGCGATATGCGATCTTTCCCTATCATTTGATATCCATTTAATTTAAAAACTATCAGAAATGTTAGGATTTAACCACGTTTCGGACAGAGCAATAATATCATAATCAAACTGGTACACATGATCTCTGAACTCATAAAAACCCGTACCAATCGATTCAATATTGAAGTGTGCAATTTTAAGGGCCATGTACGTCTACAAACTCAATTTCAAGACAAAACAAAATACAAACAAAACAAGCAGTAAAATTAAAAAGTTAAGATGAGTACAGATAATGCGAGCAATTAGTGTAGGCGCGCTTCTAACCACAAACTGATCGTAAAATTTCTGTATTGTGGCTATAATCTAATAAAAATTAATGTAATAGGAAAATTAAATTAAAATATAGTTTAAGGAGCCAAAACTGCATTGTAAAGGCACAATTTTGTAGCCCAAGCGACATTAGAATAGTAACATATTTTTTAACTTAAAATAAATCATCTTCGTAAAGCGAGTAATTAATATGTTGGTGGCACTGTACGTCTAAGTAAAATTCGAGGTTATCAGGTCAGGTTTTGCGTCAGTTTTGTCAGGTTTTGCGTCAGTTTTGACACAGACTGACGCAAAACCTAACCTGCTAACCTCGAATTTGACACAGACTTACAGTGCCACCAACATATTATTCATACGTTGTATAACCATGATCATTCAAAACATTCGATCATTTCTGAAGGCAATGTAAAAATATACATAAATTTTTTTGTTTTATAATATACTCATATTAAGCATATTTCATTGCAAGGTGCTCAAATATCAACCGAAGCGTTAACAAAATTATATTAATAAGTGAAATAAAAAATAATTAAAGTATAAAAATACTATATTTAACAAAAATACGAGGAGGAACAAAAAAAAGGAAATTAATTGTTTTTTGAGTCTCCTCGCAACGTTTAAACATTTTTGGCAACGATTTGGCATACGTTGTATACAATGCGCTATCAGTATTTGGGTAAAATTTAAAATTTTCAAATTATATTTTATTAATGGACTTAGCTT
Source organism: Agriotes lineatus (assembly GCA_940337035.1). NCBI lineage: Eukaryota > Metazoa > Arthropoda > Insecta > Coleoptera > Elateridae > Agriotes > Agriotes lineatus. The sequence continues at coordinate 30,886 of CALNHX010005521.1, read as the reverse complement.
TATTTAAATCAAGTTATGAAAACAAATGCTTTTTATAGTGCCATAATCCTGAAAGGTTACCAAAAATCCCAGAACTGTCCTTTTGGAAAATATTTAAAAAAATTGCACCAATATATGCAAATGGTTCAGTTCATTTGTTGAGCAGTATATGTATAATCAAAAACCTTCTACCCTATGGTGTAAAGTGTTTTTATTATGTTACATCTCAACTGCACGCACAAATTTTGTCTATTACTTCTTGTTTGTTGCCAACGTTTTTGTTTCTGCCCACATTCTGGCTTTTTTCATCAATATTACTGTTATTTCATCGTTCCATGTCTTATTGGGTCTTCCTCTGGTTCCGCTTCTTTGGACATTTAATTCCCATATGTGCGTAACTTGTCCGTTGTTGCCCATTTCGAACACATGCCCAAACCACTTTAACTGTTGCTTCTCTATTGTTAATACTCGTTTCAATTTCTTATTCTTCTCTTACTGTGTCGTTTCCTATTCTGTTTCTTCTCGTTATGCTTTAAACTCTTCTTAGATAATGTCGATGGCTTATTTAGGGTTATTATAAAGTTAAAGGTAAATTTTTATAATAATAATAATGGATTGTTTTGTATCTGTGGAAAACAAGTGTTGTCATGACAACTATTGACACAGATGTCAAAACGAAACCACCTCAATTTTAAGCAGACTTTTGTGACTTTTTTGACCTGATCTTAACCCAGCGAATTACTGGCTGTGGAGTTATTTAAAAAAAAATTGGTGTTCATAACACGGCCAACGACGCTGCAACAATTAAAAGACGAAATTAGGGGGCAAAAGGGTGCAATTCAACCAGAAATGTTACATAATGACGTAAAATTTAGATGAAACGTTGGTAATCTTACACCAACAAAATGGAGGTCATATTCAACATTTGACGAAACCAGTTTTGGCCATACAAAATTCCATTATATAAGCAATTACATCTCGGTTACTTCTTATTAGCTTAATTTGTTAAAAATATATAGAAAGCTGAAATAAATCTTTTACTTTATGATAACTTTGTATTTTACTTTTCTTTGTGTTCGTTAAAACTCAACTCTCACTTCCATAAGGTTAAGATTGGCCTAAAAACTATTTTTCTATTTATCTTATTTTTTCATACAAACCATTTCTTTAAGTTCTGCTATAATCTTGCATCATTAGCTATTCACTTTGCTTTCCACATGTCCGTCTTTGTCTATCGGTATTTCTAAATATTTGAATACACCAACTTGCTCTATTTTCTTTGGTTTACTCCTATGTTCTTTTTTTTACTAACTACCATTACTTTTGCTTTGGTTGTATTTATTTTCATATTTCTTTTCGTTGATTCTTCGTCCAATATCTTTAGGTATTTCTCTCTTGCAGCGGAAATCATTACATCATCGGCGAAGGCATATTGTAATACACTCACGAGGTAATTTATTGAATTCGGTAAGTATATATCTTTTTGGTTTTATTTGCTGTTGCTTTAATTATGTCATCCATTGTTAATATAAACAATATCGGCCTCATTACTCCACCTTGTCTTAGACTATCACTAATTTCAAAAGTCTCCGATTGTATGTTATCCTTTCTTACATAGCTTTTGTTGTTATCGTACAGCTGATTGCAAATAAAACTGGGACAGCTAATATGTAATATTGTAATATGAAGTACAATAACATATTAGATACTCGTAATTATGTTCCTTTTCTTATGCTTCTATCTTTAATAATATATTATGTATTCACCTACGGAAATATAAGTTAGAAAAAGTTTCAGAAGTTATTAAAAACGCAAAAAGTAGTCTCAAGACTTGTCCCACTTTTATTTGCAATCAGTTGTACATACAGTGAATTTATTACAAAAAGCAATGCGGTCTCTACGGATACGCCATGCCCATACCATGTGTAAATGCGTTTATTCTAAATGCAATATAGGAACGTTACTGAGTATGTAAAAAAATTAGGTATTCTACGAAGGAAGGAATTCATTTGATCAAATGGTGTAAAGACTTCAGTTTACAGCAAGTACATGTATATGAGTTACTACATGCAAAGCTAGGCAAATTACTTTTAAAAGTAATTAATTACTAATTATCAATCAGAAATCAGAAATAAAGAAATGTGTTACACATAACTGGAAACTATCTTTTATTGATGACATACAATATATATAGATATATAGATTTTTTTATACGATATATATATATATATATCGTGGGGTTCCTACAGCCTTTGCTGCTTCCCACATTTCGACAATATATGTGCAGTATAAAAAAATCTGTTTTCTTCTTGGTTTATCCAAGACGTGATAGATCTGTTATATAAACCAAAAACTTATAAAAACTCTAAACATTTGTCTGAACATCACTACAAGAGGTATACAATTTTAAAACTAAGGTTGAAATCCTTATGCTATGTTACGGTTATTTTGTCACTCCCTGTAGTTGTGCATTGCTAGTTTTACGCCTTCGTTAATTTACGATTTCTGTGGGACTTGTTATCGTTATCTTCAGGCATGATTTTGGCCTTGTTCTACAGCGTTGAGGCCGAAGCGTTTTCGAGGCCGCATTCTTTTGGCTGAGCGCGTCGCTTTTGGTTTGGCGGAACGTTGCGAAGATGTTTGGTGCTGGTTTTGGTGATCCGTTTTGTCTTGCCGCTACATTTTGTTAGTTATGGAAGCTTTGGGGCCTCGCTGCAAAGCGAAGCGTGTGAGATTTTGGACATTATGCTGGAGAGATTATTCTACGCCATGCCGCATCTAGCCTTCGATGCTCGTTTGCCCAGTTCATCCGGGGTAAGTTCCGCTTTATTTTGTTGGTCGTTTAGCAAAGGTTTGCATGCATTTATTCTGGATTTTGTTTTCCTTAGCAAGCAGTCTTGGGCAAATCAGTATTGGTTAAATCAGTCTACAGAAGCAATCTTGGGCAAAGTTCGAACAAGCAGTCTTGGGCAAAGTTCGAGTAATCAATCTTGGTTAAATCAGTCTACATAAGCAGTTTTGGGAAATTCAGTTCGAGTATGCAGTTATTCCGAATTTCGAGGATGCAGCTGTCGCCCCGCTATCTTCGGTGTGCGATCTTGGCTTGCTGCGTGTTCTTACGAAGGTCTTCAGCACGCATGGACTCTGGATAAGCATGCTGGAAGTGCTCGACGGAAGCTGCTAACAGGTTATACTTTAGACTGTATTTAGGAAATTATTTTATGACTGGTCCGTTCGCGAATTTGTGCAGCCGCTTTTCGGCTTGCGGCAATTTAAGTTCTGATTTTCCATAACATCCGCTCATCCATTATTTTAGTTGTTATGCAGTTACTAGTAATTTTGTGGTTCAGTTATGTAAGTGTTTGTAACTGTAATGTAGGATCAATTGCCTTGTTTGTTGGCATTCCTAAGATTGCCCAGATTTAGACATTCCGACATCTTAGTAGCGCACTCGGTAGTTTAGAAGCGTACTACGAGTGCTTGAGTAAGCTTGTACATTAACTTTTGTCGATTGTACTGTGTTATTTAAATGCCAATTATACTGTGGTTATTTATTATTTGTTACTGCTACCGATGTTTGAGTTGTGCTTTCTTTCAGATTGTTTGTGCTACTGTGTTTACGGATTCTCGTTCTACTGCCTGGATACACTTGCTTATTTTGTTAAAAATACCGTTACACACCGTCTTCGTACTGAGCTTCGTACTGGGTAAACCCGCTTGTTGATAACAGCTAATACTTAAATATTATTTTGTTAAATTATTTATCTTCATCGGTGTTGTTATAGACTCTTAACCAAATTAATGTTAGTATCGTTAAGAGCTTTGTTACCGCACTGAGTGCGGTATAGGATGGATATTACTGCACTCAGTGCAGTAATGAATATTACCGCACTCCTTTTATATAAAAAAATACATCGAACCAGCGTTTATTGATAAAGATAAAATATTGAACAATACACGTTTGCTTATGGCAAAACTCAACTCGCCGCAAAACTCGGCTCACTGCCTCGATTTGGCAATCAAACTTGTTTGGTTAGGATGCTGATAATCAAATTTGTATCGTTAATATCTATTACAATATAGGTAACTTTAATAGTTATTTATGTATTAAGGGCGTAATCAATAGATTATAGCACAAGGGAATGTTTAAAGCTCGACGCGAAGCGGAGAGCTTTAAATTTCCCGAGAGCTATAATCGTGATTAGGCACGTGGTACATACAACGTTTTATTTCATTTTAGTCCTCAAAAAGGACAAAATTCAAGGATTCAGTATTTTGGCTACAGACTACTGAGTCGTCCTTGTGCTGGCGCTGTGCATTTTTGGTGTGCTATGGTTTCTATGCAGATTGTTGGTGTTGCTATACTACATTGTTGGTGCTTATTATAGTGCTTAGCAACTTTATAGGCCCTAGGGCTATAAAAGCCATTTTACGCCTTCTATCGAGGGCCAATAAACCAGATTATGGTTCCAAAATGAAATAAAAAAATAAATCAAACATCAAATTAAATATTAAATTTCTAGGCTTAATAAATGATTAAAATTGTACTTGGAAATTGCCTATGGACAAAATAAAAAATAGTTTATACAAAATTGTTCTTAAGTTTTATCAAAACATGAATATAAAACACACATACATGCAACTGAATAGTCTTCAAATACATAATAATATTAATAACTTCTGTACTACATTTCTAAAACCTCTCTAGCAGTTCCTGACAGAAATCGAAGTCTTCTCAAGTCTGCTACACTATCATGCAGAGGTTTTACCTTTTTTAAGCCTCCCTGTCTGTAATTTTGCTGTCCGGAGATGTTCCTTTAATTTTTTATTCTTGTCCTTCAGTTCTATCATTGTGTGTGACAACTTTCGAGGAGACACTAGGAATACAAAACATTAAAATTATACACATACTACAAGTACAACCTATAATTGTGCATCATTCTTAGGACTGCACTGCGTTTTTTTGGAGATCCTTTTAAACCGTCGATGACAAAGGAAGTTTTCTTTTTGTTTCCTTAGCGTTAGAAGGCGAAGTGGAGATACTTCTGGTAGTACTAGTACCATCGCTGGGTTCATCTGTACCTTCTTTTTGTATTTTTATACATCGAGAGCTACAAAAATAAGCTTAAATAAATTGCATGTAGGTACTATAGTTTCGTTTACAGTGGAATTTGTTTGTAACACTGAAAACTTATTGGTATAGAAGTTATTAAATTTATATCTAAGTATTTATTTTTTTATGCCTTCATAGTTTCAAGAATATGTATAATCCGAAGTAACCCGTACTGTAATTGTCAAGATATTACCCACCTTGGTAGTTTTCTTACCTTGTCGAAGGCTATTCTAGTGGACTGAAGCTTTGGGGGCCTTCAAAGGCTGTTGGAATGCATTTATAGAGGAATCATCAGCTTTTCGAACATCTTCAAAGGGGGTTTTAAATGCCTGCATTTATCCAGATAGAAACATAATATTGTGAAAAATTAAAAAATGCATAGTTTTCCATGAATAATTGCTTTCTAATGTCAATTGGCCTTAATTTTAGAGCAGGAACAGCAATGGATTTCAATATTTTTCTGCCTTCCAGAATTTGAAAATTATCGGGTCTAAAATGGAGAGAACAAATGCGACTATAATTATACTGTTAATTTGTCATTAAACCTTTTTCCAATGCACGCAACCACTACTCACGTCAACACTCAGTTACTCTGTTCTTCTTCTTCTTCTGGCGCCACTTCTATCGAAGATTGGCGATCATCATAGCAATTTCGACTTTGGAGGCTGCTACTCTGAAGAGGGAAGTTGTGCTCTTGCCAAACCACTGCCTCAGGTTCTCCGGCCAGGATGTCCGTCTTCTGCCGGGAGCTCTCCTTCCTTCTATCTTCCCCTGGATAATGACGTGCAGGAGACGGTATTTTTCATTGCGCATCATGTGACCGAAATATGTTAATTTTCTCTTTTTTACCGCCATCAGCAGCTCGGCTTCTTCGCCCATGCGCCTCAGCACCTCAACATTGGTGACACGGTCCATCCAAATGCGCTTATTTTGTTCTCCATAGACTGAGTCAGCGTCCATCCCTCAACAACATATAGCACAATGGGAAAAACATAACACTTGACTATCCTCAGGCGTAGATCCAACCACAGGTTTCGACATTTTAGGATTTTTTGCATTTTATTGAAGACATTACGAGCTTTTTCAATGCGGCTGAGAATTTCTTGGCTTACATCCCACACGCTGTTTACAATACAGCCCAAATATCTGTATTGTCTGCACTGTACGATTGGCATGCCATTGAGGACAATGTGTAGATTGATTTGAGAACTTTTGCTCACCGTCATCACTTGGGCCTTCTGTACATTTATCAAGATGCCCGCGTTTCTGCTAGCTTCATTTACTTTATTGAGCATTGATTGAAGTTCTTCTTCTGCTGAAGCAATAAGCACCGTGTCATCAGCATAGCGCAAATTGTTAACTCGCTCACCATTGATTATAATGCCTTCTGTAGCCTCCTCTAAGGCCTCTGCCATTATTCTTTCAGCATACAGGTTGAACAGTATTGGTGACAGCACACAACCCTGCCTCACACCACGCTTGATAGGTATCTGGTTGGACTTTGTATTCTCCACTAGCACAGCGGCAGTTTGGTGCCAGTATAGGTTGGCTATAGCTCTCAGGTTTTTATCATCGATGCCGACTCTGGTCAGGGTTTCTAGCAGCTTCCCATGCCTTACATAGTCAAATGCCTTCTGGAAGTCGATGAAGCATAGATAGACTTCTTTGTTCATGTCCAGGCACCTTTGCACCACTACTTGTAAGCCAAACAATGCATCTCGTGTGCCAAAGCCGTTCCGGAAGCCAAACTGCTCCGCCGCAATGTTTGCATTGCATTGCCGGTAAATTCTCTTCAATATGATTTTCAGGAAAACTTTTAACACATGGCTCATCAAACTGATCGTCCTGTGCTCGTCACACCGCTTAGCGTTGGGTTTCTTGGGTATAGCAACGAAGTTTGATGTCAGCCAGTCCTTAGAAAATGTCCCGCTGTTGTATACAGTGTTTAACAGCTTAGTCAGCTTTCTGATTCCCACAGTGTCCAGCAGCTTTATAACCCCGCCGTGGATTTCATCAGGCCCTGGTGTCTTGCCGTTCTTCAGCTGATTGATAGCATATTCCACTTCATCAGGCAAAATGCCAGGACCTTCTGCAGCTGATTCGATTCCGTGCTGATCATCTCTTTCACCGTTGTACAGGTCTTGTACATACTCCTCCCACGTAGACAGTTTTTCTTGCAGGGTTGTAGTAATATTTCCCTGGCTATTCAGCAGTGTCATGACCGGTCTCCCCTTTCCTTTTGCGACCTGTGCCTTTATTTTCTTGTGGAAATTAAAAGAATTGTGTCTGTCCTGCAGTTCTTCCATTTCTCTGCAGTTCTCCTCTACAAGCCTCTCTTTAGCCTGACGAATTTTCCTCTGAACCTGACGTTGGATCTCACGGTACTTATCTCGATCTCTAGGTAACCACTTTCTTTTCTCCTCTATCAGTCCAAGAATTTCATCAGTCATCCATACTTTGTGTCTAATTCTGTCTGCCTTAAGGTGTCGTTGAAAAAGACTCTTAGGTAATTATGACACAACTTACCGAAAATATTGAATACCAGGAATCGATCTTAGATTTCCACAAAAAGGCAATTTCTTCGAAAAATACAGGATTCAGTATATGCAAATCCCATCTTTCTAAGTGAACATATATCACGAAGTCGCATAGGTTCGGTTTACCTCGTCACCCTCCTCTTCTTCGGATTTAACTTTCTGCAGCCATGTTAACCACTGATTCACCTAGAATAGCGCTTGACCCTTTCCAGGGTAAGCATCGGTGACATCTTTCCAAGTAAAGAAGGCCTCATGTTCGACGACTTCCAGGTCATAGAGAGCCATGAACCAGCGCAGCAGTTGGCAGCGTGAAAAGCCCAGTTCAAAGAAATAAACTTGCAGCGAGTAAACGGCCACTAACTGCAAAGACGGTTGTTCAGGCAGAAAGGCATGCAAGATGGGCCTGTAGCGTTCCAGCATGTTGTGCTTTTTCTCGCCCACAGCTTTGTCGTCACCTGCAGTCGAAGCGGCTTCCTGTGTTATGTATTTGAGCAGAACAGTCATGAGAGCATTTATGAACCCGGAATCGGTGTAATTGGCAGCGTCGAGGTTCTCCTTGATCCACTTGTAGAATTGCTGCAGATTGGGGTTTGCTTGTAGTTGTTTGCTAGGCTCTGCTTGTATGCGAGCGGAGGATCAGCAAGAAGAGTGGATAGTGTGCGATCAGAGTTGCAGCGGAATTGGTGATCTACATTATTTTGCTCCGACGTTCCTCCAGGGAATTGCATAGCGTTTTGAAGGAGTCCTGTATTATGCTAGCGTTTACTAAATTGTCTTTCCTCATGCAGGCTAAGAACTTAATTGCCTTCCAATTTAAAACGGGAAAAAATTCAAAATAAATTTAGGTTATGTCATTTTCGCACATAGCTGAGTGACGGATAAAGAATCTGAACTGCGCAAACGCACGACACCCCCGGTGAGCGAGTGTCGACCTTTTTATTTTATTCAAATGTGCACATATTATCATGCGCAGGTCGTATGAGTTGCTCTTCCATTTAATAATACAGTTTAGTGGTAGTACATAAACAGGATATTTAATTGATGTTAAATTCATAGTTTTTTTCCAATATTTGATTCTATGTAGTGCGTCTATCATTGATCTCCCGAGTCTAAAACCATTTTGGTAGTCCCCGAGAAGCTTTTCTGTATATGGTTCTAATCTCCGGTGTAGTATTACTGATAATATTTTGTACGCTGTATTCAATAGTGTTGTTCCACGGTAGTTGTTGGTGTCTTCTTTCTTCCCTTTTTTGTGTAGTGGTATGATTACTCCCTTCTTCCATTCTTTTGGCATTTCTTCCTTTTTCCATATTGATACTATTAGCTTGTGAATTCTATCATGTAGTTCTTTTCCTCCGTTTTTTTAATACTTCTCCTGTTATTTCGTCGTTACCTGCTGCTTTTCCATTTTTTTATTTTTTTTATTATTTTTATAATCTCTTCAAAAGTTGGAGCTTGTATTTCTCTCTCTTCATCGTATGGTTCAACTATTGCCCCATTCGTGTCTTCCGCTTTTCCCTTTAAGAGTTTTCTCTTTTCTGGATCGTATTCTGTTATTCCTTCGTCGTTTATGAGTCCTCTTGTCCTTATTCCGTTTTCTTTTCTCTGTTCTTTTATTTTTCTATAAAATTTCTTCGCATTGTTGCCTCTGTTACAGGATTCCATTTCTTTCATTAGCTTTTCAGTCCAATTTTTTTTCTTCTGTTTACATCTTTTGGTCACGTCTCTCCTTATTTCCTTGTATTGCTCATAATCTCCTTGCCTTCCTGACTGCAACCACTTTAGTCTTGCTTTATTTTTATTTTTAAGTAGTTCTTCACATTCCGCATCAAACCATTCCCTATTCTTTTCTCTCTTTTTTCGCCCAATAACTTTCTCTGCTGCTTTGAGCGTTACGATTGTTATATTTCCCCATTCTTGGTTTATATCCGATGTTTCTCTTGTCTGTTGTAGTTTCTCCTTTAGGTTTCCTTATAATTTTTTGCACACTTCCTTGTTCTGGAAATTTTCTACATCCCACTTACAGGTGTTTATTTTTTGCTTTTCTACTGATATTTTCTGTTTCAATGTTGCTACTGCTAGAAAATGGTCTGTATCTGTTTGCTCCCCTATAAGTTAGTGCATGTTATTTCTCTTGCCCTTTTTCTTGTTACCAATATATGGTCTATTTGGTTGCCTATTTTTGTTCTTGGGTGTATCCAAGTTTCCTTATGTGGTTTTTTATGTTTAAATCTTGTAGTACTGATACTCATTTCCATCGCGTTTGCATAGCTGCATAACTTCTGGAAATTCTCGTTCGTTTTCTCATGAATTTTTTCCTTTCCCGCAAGTTCTCTTATGTAGTCCTCCTTCCCTATTTGCGCGTTGAAATCTCCCAGAGTGATTAAAGTGTCATGTTTTTGCACTTCCTCGCTTACTGGTTGTAATTGTTCATAAAATTTTCCTGCTAAAACGTTGGACTATGAAAATAAAGCAAATTGCCTTTCAATCTCTAACAATTTACGTAACCGTGTAAGTATAGTTACTCCACTGTAATTACATGCTGCTGAAAATGTAATAAATTATCTCCGCAACTGCTAACGCCTTTGGCTATAGTTGCTAAACCATACAAATGTAAGGTAGTAGTGTATAAACAGGGATTTTGAAAATATTGTATATTTATTTATTTAACTAAATATACATTTTCAGCTAGTTACAAATTTGTCCTTATTCGGCAGCTTAAGCAAAAAACAATTGCAGAATCCAAAAGTTCTCAAAGCTATACATTCCAGTCAACTGTCCAGTACATATTTTGTTTGCTAGAAGCTTCAGCCACAACTGAAGGAATATTTCCAATCTTATATTATAAGAGCCGATGCCGTCCAGACCGTAAGCAGGCGCGCGCACATGCCGATCGCGCCGCAACACGCAGCATGAACGCGCACAAGTGGCGACGCAGCAAGCATTCGTATTGTTAACGCTGGCAGGGCCGGACGTAGGCTGGCCACGCGTTCTAGTATCTTTATATATATAATTCTTCTGTACGTGTGTATGTGACTGAACTCCTCCTAAACGGCTGGACCGATTTTGATGAAATTTTGTGTGTGTTTGAGTGGGTCCCTGGATGGTTTAGATTTACAATTGGACCCGGTAGGTGGCGCTGCAATCGGGTTCTAGGATTTTTTTAAAATTTTTTTGACAAATTTTTTTTTTTAATCTTTTCTAAGAGTTTTTGCATCTCAAAACATATAACCCCAAAATTTCATCCCCCACCACCCCCCAATATTTTTTAAAATAAAAAAAATCGAAAATTCGAAAATCGAAAAAAAACTTTGCTGAACCTGCTAATAGCAGCCAAACCAACGTTCGGGCAGGACAACCTCTGTCGGTTTTCCCAAAATTTCACCCCCCCCCCCCACCACCCCCCAATATTTTTTAAAATAAAAATCTTTATATATATAATTCTGCTGTACAGTGCGTGACAACTAGCTGAAGCTCTGAGAATTGGATGCGCACTAGTCTTAAGCCTAGTTGGCAGGGACAATTCAGTTCTGGCAAAATTCTTTTCGAGTGAAGATCGGTACAACAACTGATCTTCACTCGAACCCAATTTTGTTAGAACTGAATTCTCCCCGCCAACTCGGCTTAAGAGTACTGCGCATCCAATTCTCAGAGCTTCAGCTAGTTGTCACGTGCTGTACATGTGTATGTGACTGAACTCCTCCTAAACGGCTGGACCGATATTGATGAAATTTTGTGTGTGTTTTAGTGGGTCCCTGGATGGTATATATTTAGAATTGGACCCCGTAGGTGGCGCTGCAATCGGGTTCTAGGATTTTTTTTTAAATTTTTACAAATTTATTTTTTTTATTTTTTCTAAGATTTCTTGCATCTCAAAACATATAACCTTAAAATTTTACCCCCCACCACCCCCAACTTTTTTTAAAATAAAAAAAAATCGAAAATTCGAAAATCGAAAAAAACCTTTGCTGAACCTGCTAATAGCAGGCAAACCAACGTTCGGGCAGGACAACCTCTGTCGGTTTCCCCAAAATTTCACCCCCCCCACCACCCCCCAATATTTTTTAAAATGAAAATCTTTATATACAAAGTGTCCAAAAAATGGCGGATTAACTCTACGGTGTGTTACTGAGGGATGCCTTATGAACCCTGGAAAAATATGAAAAAAAATCCCTGGGCCGTATTTTTCGAAATATTTCGAAATTAATAAAAATAAATCTGGCAACGTTGATACTGCAACAATTTCTCAATCAAAAATTTATCCATAGTATGTTGTTAATATGTTGGTGACACTGTAAGTCTATGTCAAATTCGAGGTTAGTAGGTTAGGTTTTGCGTCAGTTTTGACACAAACTGTCGCAAAACCTAACCTGCTAACATCGAATTTGACATGAACTTACAGTGCTACCAACATATTATTCATACAACAAATATTTCAATGCCAAGCTTGATTTCGTATATTATTATTGTACAAAGCCTGTTTGCCATATTTAGTAATTGACAAACTCAACAGGAAATCAGTTTTTTAAAATACTTAAATATTGAAAACAATTTAGTTAAATCCCAAGAATATTAAAAAAACAGATATTTTAATAACTCCCAGATATATTTGACACTATAATTATACACTAGTTATTTAAATAAATGGATTTCATTACCCACCTTTGACCAGAAATATTTCGAAAAATACGGCCCAGGGAATTTTTTTCATATTTTTCCATGGTTCATTAGGCATCCCCAAGTAACGCACTGTAGAGTTAATCCTCCATTTTTTGGACACCCTGTATATTTCTTCTGTACATGTGTATGTGACTGAACTCCTCCTAAACGGCTGGACCGATTTTGATGAAATTTTGTGTGTGTGTTTTAGTGGGTTCCTGGATGGTTTAGATTTACAATTGGACCCGGTAGGTGGCGCTGCAATCGGGTTCTAGGAATTTTTTTTAAATTTTTTTGACAAATTACTTTTTTTTTTTTTTAAGATTTCTTGCATCTCAGAACATACAATCCCAAAATGTCACCCCCCACCACCCCCCAATATTTTTTAATATAAAAAAATCGAAAATTCAAAAATCGAAAAAAAACTTTGCTGAACCTGCTAATAAACAAACCAACGTTCGGGCAGGACAACCTCTGTCGGGTCCCCCAAAATTTCAAATCAAATCTATATGGGTGTCGTTATTGAGGTTTTTTGGGACGTTGATTGCGAAAATGGAATTTATTTTTAAGTCCAAGACGATGGACATGACATAAAATTAAAACTCTATAGTGGTGAAACGGGGTTTCAGAGACAAATTATTTTTGGGCAGAACTATGTTTGCCGGTCCAGCTAGTAATTAATAAAATTTGGACTACAGTGCAAACTAAAATACTTTAAGTGTGATTTTTAGTGTGAAGTGTAATTTGAAAATGAATTGTCTGAAATTTTATAATCATATCTCATATCCATATATTTTGTGATAAACTATTAAACAGCACAATAAGATTTCAAGAACACGCAGACCAATATCTTGGCTGAAGAAGCATGAACCTATGACAGTGTAGATAATATGAAAAATTCAGATGTTTAATCTTTAATGAGAGTTCTTATTAGTCTTTTATTTTCTTTGTCTGCAGCAGCTGTTTTGTCTTAAATTTTTTATATAATAAAAAGGTTTGTCCCAGTGTGTGCAACTTAAGAAGTTGGTCACGTCAGCTACAGATCACCTAAACATTTTTTTAGCTTTATATAGTAAAAAAAAACAATTCAAATATTTTCTTCATTTATTTTTCCATCTCTTACTTTGAAGTTACAATAGTAAAAAATTAAAATGGTATCTGGTAAAACTTACACTTCAACTTAAATATTACTCTTTCTTTGTTTGTTTTCTGGGTGTCTATGTTGCAGTAGAAATGTCAACTCTGTAAATGTACACACTCACTAGTCAGTGTATACACATACTGATTTGTAAAGTAAATGTATTCACAAAGTTGGACTAGTAAATGCATACATTTCCTCATCTGATTTAGTAAAACTATTAACAATATAAAACGCTAGAATCTAAATGAATACCTTTACTAGTAGATGTCTGCACACACCTCACCGAGATTATATGAGGTGCTGCAGACAGAAAAGGTCATCAATATTAGGGAAGAATATTTTATATTTACATTTACAGTTATGCCGTAAATATATCATGTGCTGTCCCACTCATTGGGTTTGAAATTTTAACCTCTCTTATTTGGAAAATTGACCACGTTTTTTGTACAAAGGTGTGAATTGATGTTAGCTGCAGTTTAATATTGATGTGTACGTAATACAAAAATGCCAGTATATTGTAAAAAAAAAAATTTTTTCATGTTGACAGCGGCACTGCGATCACAGCTCCTTTTTGCACTGCTTTGGACAAATACAACACAAATTACGCCCATGTTCACAGCTCAAAACGTCGTCAACTGTCGAATACCTAGTGGCAAATTCAAGTAATTTTGGTAATTTCGTCCATAAACTATACTCCGATTTTGCTATTATATATTCAAAACCATTTTTATGTTGAGTTGATACTTTTACTAAAATCTTAGGTACATGTATACACTGATAACCAAAATTTATAATAACCTTCCAACTGAAGTTAAAGGAACTAAAAATATTTGGAGTTTTAAAAAAAACCTAAGTGATTATATTACGATAAATTATTAGTATATAGCGTATATCTAAATAAAATTTATTATTATATTATGTATATACTGACTAGTACTATGCTTTTAAGTTTTTACAGCAACATATACGTCAAATGTTCAAACTTAGTAATAAAGTTTTGAAAACAAATGCACATATGCTAAAAATGTAATTTGGGTGGACACACGCACGCCGTCTCATGGATTAGTCTACACTGTGGATTGTACAGCATGAACTGCTGCACCCCCAATTGCGTTACATTTGTGCCTGTAACATCCAGTAACTCCAATTCCAACTCCTTTAAAAGCATCAAGGTCCTGTCGGTAACCTCAGTAAAACCTCTGAAGGCCAGCTCTTTTATATTAGTTGGAATGTCGCGCTTTGCATGTGCAACCTCTTCGTCTGAATCACTATCTGAATTTAAAAATTCATCTGAATTTAAAAATTCGTCTGAATCACTATCTGAATTTAAAGATTCGTAGTTTCTTATATATCTTGATATAGAAGTAGACTCACTTAACTTTTCCGCCCAATTAAACTCCTCACAATTATGAAAATGATGAGAAATCTGTTCCGATCCATTCTTATTGCAAAATTTGCTACTGGTATTCGAGTCGGAATGAGTTTTAGGAATCTTGGGACTTTTCTCTTTGCTCCGATGTTTCTGCTTACATGCTTTCCTGATCTTTGAGGACTGTAAACTGCTAGGGCCAGGCATGTCCAAGTTGTCAGGTAGGGCTTTAACTTCTCGCATTTGCGAAGTTATGCAATCTTGATTGAGAATTGGCGAGCGGCTTTCGCTCAACAATAAATTGTTAAAGAAGCGTTTCAATAAACTTTTCTTTTCACCACTCGAAGAGTTCCTCAGAAGCTGTCTTACGAGGTCTTCAAAACATGAGAAATGGTAATCCAGGACGTAGTAGATGTTGTGCTTTACATTCTGTGACAGTTGGTAAAACAATATGCACAGTTGGCGAATAAAATCTACGTCGTCGAAAAACTTGAAGAATTCTTCCTTTTTCAAACACTCGTCCAACGTGATCAGAAATTCATTGACGACAGTCATGGCTTCATTCTCTGGAAATTGGTTTGTTTTGAGCCTTTGAATGCATTCAGATGTTGTCTTGATCAAATACTTTATGGTACTATCCTCTACAACAGCAGTCATGCTCTCTGTACTAAAATCGCTAATGCCATCTGAATTTTGAGCTCGAGTTAAGATGGTAGCTAGCTTTCCCGGCATCCAGGAATAGTAAAAGTCTTTATTTGCAGGTCCGCATCTGCATCAAAAAGTAGTTTTAAGCATTTTTATAATTAAATTTAAGTTCTTTCTACACAAGTAGAGTAAGTTTTGAGTAAGTAAGCATTTATGAAGCCTAATCGTTTATTTCATATTGATTCAGCAGTAATCTAATAACATTTTTGAAATTAAAAACTCCTATATGTGGAAAAGTGGTCTACTGGAGGGTTAGTGCATCAGTTAAAATGATAGCTTGATTGAACATCGTTTAGCAGTGCCCCCACCACTTTAAAATAGGTCGAGTACAAATGCAGTATGCTACATACAGTAGTACACGTGTTTTTATGCATTTATACTTTAAAACGGCAAGTTAGAACTTGTTTGAATATTGTATTTGATATAAGTGCATGTTAGTTATTGCAGTGATTTCGGTTTTAGTGAGTAAAACATGCCGACTAGAAAACCATTTAAAATTTAAACACAATGATTTACTAACTTATACAGATGTATGGAAGAATTATTTATAAATACGACAATCGCTGCTAGAAGCTTCTCCAAACAAAGCAAAACCGTTTTTAGAAAATATTGCGAGAAACGAGACAAAATAAGCATAAAAAAATATTAAAACCCTTTGCTATCATAGCAAGTGCTGTGTTAAAAGATATTGTAGTTGTAACAGATAATGATAACAACAAAATAATTGATAGAAGAAAAGAAGAGAAAGGAAACAAGCAAGACTGGAAAAGGATTAACCAGTTGTGGGGTTTTCACGGCCAGCCACCAATTGGCGTGGAGCCTCTTTGGGATCAAAATTTAGATTTTTTGTCAGTAGCTGCCCACCCTGTGATTCAGGATGGAGGGGTTTTTGTAATTTGTATAAAACGAATCTGAATAGAACTGCAAAGGAGGAGAAAGCCAAGTCTGGTGCATGTGGTAGCTCTACTTGTAATACGAAGAACTGTTGTAACAGATCACAACTTGTTTAACCCTTATTTCACTAAGTGCAGCAGTCTGACACTGTAGGAATACCTGTTAGTACGATTGTGTGGGCACTGACTCTGTCTCTCTTTCATTTCACTAGGCGTAGCACAGTCGGACACCGCGGTAAGACCTGTTAGTAAGACTGTCTGTGCACCGACTCTTTGTCTCTTTTCGAATGTCATCGTACCATCTTGTTATAGGCGTCCAACGCTCTGTTGTTTTTCTGGTCCACCATTCATTAAGATATTCGAGCATTGAACGATTACTGAAGAACACATTGTCTTAGTATCTGAACCAGATTCCACATATTTCAGATATATTAGTGTTTCATCTGGTACAGCAAATGAAATCAGGCACAATATTGTCAGTTTTTGCGAGAAAAAATAGATGAATCAAATTTAGTTGACATAGGTTGTGAATACTGCAATTCATAATGGTGTGATACATAGGCTGGATTTAAAAGGTGTTGTATTTCATCTAGACAGCTCTTATCTACATTTGAAATCAAGTCTGATTTTTTTAAGACAATCTTAAATTTCTGAAACATTTTTTGGAACTTGCCATATAGCCACCTTCTCGTGGTGAGTTCTGGGTTATTTTGGCAAAAAAAAAACAAGCAGAGCTGCATAAATTAATTTAAAAAAAGCAATAACCAATTAACCACATATTTCAGGCGATGGGGGCACCAGAAGATATAATCTTACAAAACCTAAGTTTTCACAGTAGCTAGACGCTATATGTAGCCAATTTTCCACGTATAAGAAATGGAAAATTCAGAAAAACATTATTTTAGCTATTATCACTCCGCTCTACTAACCATAATTGTTATTTCATGAAACGAGGTTAATAAGTAACTATAAAATTGTCCACTACTACCGAATTTACTGTCTAGCCTTACCCCCTTGCAAATATCCTTTGCAATTGTTTTTCCGTATGCTCCAACACAGCAATTTCATAATCATTTCGGGGTTCCCGCTGATGCAGCCACTTCTGTGTGCCTGTGCTGGGCGATGCTTGCACTTGGCACCGGTCGGGGATAGTGCAACAATTATAATCGATATCATACATAAAACTGCGGTCCAGATACATGAAATATACCCCACCTCCTCGCCTGCGATTGCGGTTCAACTTCTGCCGTTTGCTCTCATGCTTCACTTTCCGAAGGAGATACTCTGGATCCCACTCGTTCTCATCTTCTGACGATTCAGAGCTACTGGACGAGCTACATTTCTTGCTTTGCTTAAATGAGTGTTGGTTGAAGCAAGTGCATTCATTCTCATTTACGTCATCATCTGAATCCTGATCTTGCTTAGCGAAGTCCACAAAGCCTAAATATTAAGTTATGTAATTATTTCACAGGGTGTCATTTAGTACTCTATCATTAGCCAGATAAAAAAATTCGATCGAGGGAATATTACAGGTTACAGAATCTAGATTGAGACGCGGTGAAAATCGAAACTAATGTTAGAATCTACTAATTTCCAAGTTTCGTATTGGTAACATTTTGACATTTATCATATTGACATTAAATAAATTGTTAACCTTATTTAAGCTAAATGACATAATAAATCAGAGGCGTACTCAACATTGCGGTATGGTGTATTCAGTTCTTGAATGTTAAAAGGATTGCGGAAATAATGGTGTTAAGTTGAACAGCCAGGCTCTGCTAAACCTTCTATCCCAGCAACAGCAATTTTTGCAGTTTAAAACATAAAGTATCTGTCATATGACGTTAGTCACTGCGCAAACGAAATCCTTCTATGGACCGTTACTGATTACTTGTCATTTAAAATGTAACCAAACTTTGTATGTTTGACAACTTTCCAAATATTGTCAATTCATCAAATTAGAGTCCCTGTATATAGTAAACTATAATACAGGATCTCTACATCAAATCTGATCACAGTGCCTTTCATGACCTACCTTGAGATGCAAATCTAGTTTCTGTGACCTGTACTAAGGTTAAAGAAGGCACACTTCAAAATTAGTGGTCCAGATACAGGGTGTCTCAAAAGTATATTTTAAAAAATAAATAAATGCCAATTTTTTAAAAACTTTTTGCGTTTGTTTTCTTTATGTAGTAGGGGATACAAAGGTGTGCGGAACCAAGATGTTTTTCAAAAACCAATGTTTTGGTCTTCTGAAGAGATAACTAGAAAATAATTTTTTAATCTGATTATCATTAGTATTATTTTAATTTCTTTAAATTTATGTAGATTGTAGAGTATAACTCTACAATAAGAAGCAATTTATTAAATTTTTATTTAATCAATACATAATTAAATAGTCTAATCACCATACTGAGTGGAGCAGAAAAAATGGATGATTCCAAAGCTATACGATGAAGACACAAGAAGACAATATCGTGAAGAAATAAGTAAAGCTCTACCCCAAACACTACCAGGAAATGTTAACGAAATGTGGATACATACTAAAGAAAGTATAATAAAAGCAGCAGAAGCAGAAATAGAGTATAGAAGACAGAAAATTTCTCAACAATGGTATGACCAATATTGTGAAGAAACAACGAGAGGCAAGAGAAATGCAAGAATAAAATGGTTACACACAGGTGAAGAAAAAGATAAGAAGGCATATAAAACAAAATGGAGCGAAGCAACTAAACTATGCAAAGACAAGAACGAAGAATGGTTGAACAGGAAAATGGATGAAATAGAAGAAAACAGAACAAAAAACAAAATCTTTTTATCAAAAAATCAGGAAGAATAAACACAAAAGTAGTATCAAACCAAGAGGTATAAAAGATGAAAATAGAACAGTATTTTATGAAAAACCCGAAATAAAAGTAGTAAGGCAAAAATATTTTAAAAATTTACTGACAGACAATAGCGAGGAAATGCAATATGAACTCGAAGAAGTAGAAGATGAAGAAATAACAGAACCTACTCCAGAAGAAATAAAAGAAATTATAACCAAAATTAAAAATGGAAAGTCACCAGGTTGCGATGGTATAAATGGAGAACTTATAAAATACGGGGGAGAACACCTACATGTCACAATATATTCAATCATTAGAAACATCTGGAGGGAAAATAAGATGCCAGAAGAATGGAATAAGGGAGTAGTAACAGTATTACATAAAAAAAGGAAACCTCGAAAAATGTTGTAACTATAGAGGAACAACCCTTTTAAATTCAACTTATAAGATTTTGTCCACACTCCTACAAGCACGATTAAAAGAATATGCTGAAAACGAAATTGGAGACTACCAATTCGGATTCCGCAAAGGAAAAGGAACGACAGATGCCATTCACATTATGAAGCAAATTATCGAAAAAGGGTACGAATTCAATATAAGACTCCACATATTATTTGTCGATTTTTAGAATGCTTTTGACAGTATTAAAATAGGAGTGCTTTTCAAAGATATGCAGAAGCTGGAAATCCCAAGTAAAATATTAGTTTAATTAAAATGACATTAGATCAAACACAGGTCGGGATTAGAATTAATATTGGAAACATCGAATACTTTCATGTAAACTTAGGTGTTAAACAAGGGGATGCACTAACAGCTACTCTTTTAAACTTAACTTTGGAAAGCATAATAAGAAACATTGGACATATAGGAAATATTATAACAAACGAAGCACAAATCATAGCATGCGCAGACAATTTGGTTATAATAGCACGTAGTAAAAGCAAGTTACATGAACTGGTAAGAAAAATAGACGAGGAAGCAGTAAAAAGTGGACTAGGTACATATTAACCAAGAAAAACACAAATATATGACATGTCAAAAGAAACACCAGCCAAGGAGGACCGTTGAGATCGAGAACTATAAATTTGAGGAAGTAGAAACCTTTAAATATTTAGGCATACAAATTAACAATAACAATGATAAACAAGACGACATTAAACACAGACTACAGACAGGACATAAACTGTACTACAGTTACAAGCATTTCCTAAAAAATAAGTGTATCAGTGAAGCAACTAAAATTAAAATATATAAAACAATAATAAACCCAGCAATAACATACGCATCTGAGACATTGAATTTAATAAAAAGTGATGAAAATAAATTAAGAGTGTTAGAAAGGAAGTTCCTTCGAGTAATTTTAGGCCCAATACGTGTCGAGTCCAGTGAATGCCGAGGAAGAATGAACTTCGAACTGATGGAAAAAATGAAAAGAGAAGACATAGTGAAAAGAATTAAAGCAACAAGAATTAGTTGGTTAGGGCACATAGAAATACGTGAAGACGAAAGTATAGTGAAGAGAATTACGAATTGGAAACCATCAGCAGGAAGATCCAAAGGCAGGCCACAGAGCAGATGGAGGGATGAAGTAATAGAAGATACAGTCACACCTCGCCGTTCGCAGGGGTTACGTTCCAGAAGAATGCCGCGAAGCGCAAAACCGCGATGCGCAGTAAACACATAAATGATAAAAATGGGGTTAGGTTCCCTTAACTAGATTTATTTATACTATGCAACTTCAAAAAATGCAAAAATACATAAACATGCGTATACTAACAAGCAAATACGTACATTTTCAAAACATAAAATATAAAGCAAAAAACATTAAAAAAAGCATAAAACATACTGACTGCAACAAACAAATCAAGCTATAATTTTACAATTTATTTCAGGTCCAATTTGGTAAAAAGAGATTCAAAGAAATGGGCTCGATAAGTGTGTTTACAAGTTCGTGATAAATAATGTTATTTAGGTGTTCATGACATCAACCGCATACGTCTGCTTTATTTACTTACGGCCGGTCTTATAAAGGTCACTAACCTTATGTCAACTTTAAATCGCCGTTAAAATAAACAAAAACTCATCAAAATGTTGGTGCTTATGACATATTATTCATTAGTAAACCAATTTTTATGGGTTTTTGTTTATTTTAACAGCAAATTAAAGTTAACGTCAGATTAGTGGTCTTCATAAGACCGGCAGTTAGTGTTTAAAAGTTAAAACAGTTAACATTGGCAATTCCATCCGCGAGCGGCAAAGAAAAGGAAGCACAAAGGTGCCCCGCGTAAAATCAAATCAGCGAACCGCAAAGCCGTAAACGCCGAGGTCTGACTCTATACACACTATGGAAGTGACAAACTGAAAACAAAAAGCCCTAGACAGACAAAGTTGGAAGAAAGTGGTAAAATCAGCGAAGACCCACCAGAAACGGTAACAAACCAAAGAAGGACAAGGAGTGATCCACCTCGGAAAATGGATTGAAAAGCTCTAATGAGCGGCATCAATATTCCAAAGGAATGGGTCTACTAAAAAAACTGTAACTGTAACAATAATTCTGAAGTTAAACTGAGGATTTGGATTTAAATCCTGTTATTCGATTCCGTGAATCAAATCCAGTTTTAGAGGATTCGTACCAGCTCTGATACCCTGTATATGTGCCACTAATTTTAAAATATTCTTTACTCTCACTTACAAAATCATGCACAGGTACATTAACGTTGAAATCATGATTTTTAGCTTTACAATATTTCTCAAATATCTAGTAATTAACGAGTAAATAATACAGCGAAGTGAATGTAGAGGGTGTATCAAGATGTCAAGTATTAATTCAGCAATTTTTTAAATAACTCAGACATAAATTTATAAATACTATCAAAAGTCAAGAGCGAGGTGATGTGTTACAGTTTTATGCAGGCGCGGATGGGCCATTAGGCAAACCGGGCATTTTCCCGGGGCACCGCGGACGTTTTCGACGCTTTTGGCGCCGCACCGGTCACATCCGATAAAAAAGAAATATAAAATAAATAAATTGAATCAGTCAACGTATAACGAATCATGATACGATATACGAGCAGTCGGAGAAGGTGCATGTAAGCTGGGACGCGCTTATATTTCCAGGAATACTGTCTTCTAATCTTGCACCATCCCAGTCGGCTACTGATACTGAACTGGAAATACGGGTTTATCCGGTTTCCGGTTTTATCACTGTTAGCCTAACTACTGTTATTCGTGCCTGTGATCTGAATTCTGTATATAGTTAACAGCACCGGTTTGGTAATTTTTGATGATTTATTATTCTTGTTTCTTGTTCTTTGTTTTGTGTGATTTGGAAAGTTCTATCTCGAATAAACCGTAAGTATTTACCTATCTTTTGACATATTGGAAACTCGTGTATTTGACTGAACGAATTTTTTTTTTTCGTTTTCTAGAAAAGTTAAATGCTGTTAGTATTCTGTATTCACGAATGAACATGGAGTCAAAAAAAAATGGGCGGCGCCGAACGTGTGAGGCTGAAGCGCAAGCTGGATTTGGAAAAAGGCGCTGGAAGTTGTAAAAATTTAGATCAATTTATGAACAAGGAGGATTCTACACCCCTTGATGTTCAAGAAATTACCAAAATTACCGAAGTTCATAATCAAGATCAAACTACTGCATTTTCGCCAACCAAGCTTTCAAGCTTCTTGCTTATGAGTATCAAGAAAGACGTTTTAGAAAACATCGATCAAGACAACATCATCGATTGCGTAGCAAACCGCTCGAAGCTACTTAAAAATCAATTGTTATTTTAAGATTTTTTTCTAGAAAATATATTATTTTAATTTTATCTTACCTACTCCAAAACTATTGTAATTTTAAAAATTTGCTATTTATCCCCAAAATAATTTTGAAAATTTGTTTGTGTTATTTCATAAATATTTTTATATCAAACGATTTGTTTTTTATATCATTTAATAAAGGAATTTCAACTTTCCATTTTTCATTATTTTCGATTGGGGGGGGGGGGGGGGTCGCCTGACCTCTCCTGATGCCCGGTTGATATTTTTGTGCCCATCCGCGCCTGGTTTTATGAGAGGAGTGGAGCGGAAATTCAAAGCGAATTTGCGAGTGTTTTGAGTAGAAATCCCTTCGGGGAAAGTTAACAATCAGTGAGGTAAAGCAAGTGGAGTGGAAAACCAAAAAGAACAAAGTTACGTAAAAGGCGTAAAAACGTTGATAAAAGTCTAGTTTTACCACGGTGAGAGATAACACACGGGCGAGAATCACAATATGCGGCGGGTGTGCGGGCTATAGTGTAGGCGCATAGAGAAATAAAAGCATGTGATTGGTGCATTCAAGGCGGGACAAGGACACAGCCAAGCGCAGTGATAAATACGCGAATAGAGGCGAAGGTCGAAGTTTTGCGCGCCCAAAAGCAACGCAATCTAAACGAGCATACACACGCGGACGGGTGGTAAACTGAAAATAAATACTACACAGGGGAACTCTTACAGATATACAAAATAAAAATGGCAGTAAGAAGGAAAAAGAACACTGGAGGAGAAGAACTGAAGAACTGGGGATTAAAACAAATAAAAAAAGGACGAGAAGAAGAAGCTCACAATAGTTATGTGGAATGTCCGAGCGACCTATAAGGAAAGAGCTCTAATATCCTTAATACAAGTTTTAAAACCATATCAAGTGGTATAGCGGCGATAGAAGAAACCAAACAGAAGAGTAACGAGACAATGAAAATTGATAATTATACGTTTTTAAAGAGCGGAAACGAAGCAGAATGCTGGGGGAATGGATTTCTGATTAACAATGAATTAAAACAAAGAGTAGTAAATTTTACACCGGTCTCAGACAGACTATGCTAAAAATAAAAATGGTTTGATCAGAACTGCGACAATGCACTTAAGAAGACAAAGCTTAAGAATAGAAGAAAACACAAAAATATATCAAGCACAAAGAAAACGGATATTAAGGGATACAAAAAAAGACAAAGAGAAAGAGATAAAGGAGCTAGAAGAAAGATATACAGCAAAAGAAATAAGAAATTTCTACCAGGAAGTGAAAGACAGGAAAGGAAACGATAACTAAAACAATATACATAAGATATAAGAAAGAAGACTATAGGAAACGAAGAACAAATTGCAGCAAGGTGGCGAGAGTATTTTGAAGAAAACAAAACTATGCAAAAATTACAGGGGTATCGTTTTACTGGATACTGTATATAAAGTTCTCGCAACACAGTTACGTGACCACTTAAGCAAGCAGATAGATGATAACATAGGAGAATACTAAGTGGGTTTCAGAGCCAACAGATCGGTGGTGGACCAGATATTCACATTCCAAAAATCTATAATCGAAGAATGGAGTTAAACAGACACCCATGATATCTTAAGTTATTAAATTTGTAATACACTGTAGAACAAATACTATTTACAAGCTTTATGTTTATGGCAGGCAGCATGAAAATGCCAAGTGCCATAAACACATTTTTTGCACTAATTACATTCACTATTTTTTCTACAATCATAACAGAAGTACCAAAATTATTTGATGAATTTAGATCAAAACAGTCGGTGTTTAAGGCAACTAGTAATCCGCAGTCAGTTTTGACATTAGAACTGTTAAAAACTGCCACTTTAGTCGTAATTGTAAAAAAACATTTTAAAATTCAGATACGTACCACAAGTCTCCGACGATTTATTAAAAGATCCGCACGTGCAATCTTCGTAAGGATATGAATATAAATAGCTTTTAGGTCTAGTTCTATTCATGCTAACTTTTTTTAAACGAGTGAATACAACCATGCTGATGTCTTTTATTGTATACAAGTTGTCCTTCATCAATTGAGAAGTTTGAAATCGCTTGTAAAATGAGCGTCTTGACATATCATTATTGGCTTCATCGTCAGACACATAGGAATGTTCATTTATCATTGCCCCTCTTATGATATCAAATTTCCGTTTGTAACGCTCCAGGTAGTAGGTTGTAGCAAAGCATTGGAAATATATTACTTGGATACAGGTACTGGCATAAAACCTTTTGATGAACATATCGCCAACACCTACGAGGTTACGAGGTAACACAAATTTTTGAGACAACCATGAGCCATTGACTTACCTGTAAAACGCAAATCGACCACTTTAAGGCTTTTAAATATAAACTG
Source organism: Agriotes lineatus (assembly GCA_940337035.1). Taxonomy (NCBI): domain Eukaryota; kingdom Metazoa; phylum Arthropoda; class Insecta; order Coleoptera; family Elateridae; genus Agriotes; species Agriotes lineatus. Next base: position 5,508 of record CALNHX010005521.1, on the reverse strand, counting down.
TCCCTCTATACTGATGCTTTCAATGTCATCGTCACCAAGTTTTTTACACATGTACAGGGAGAGTATCTCCAACTTTGGATATTTACCAAAATACGTTAAGCTGTCACCTTCTAACCACTGACAGTGGTCCAAAATTAAAGTCTAGAATCTTACACTTGAAAAACAATTAGACACATGGCTAGTTTTTACCTTCAAATTGGACATACTGACTTCCGAACCATGAAAAAATCGATCATGATAGGGTATATACGAATGTTTAAAGCTCAGCTCCTGGATTGTATTCGGAAACTGTGCCAGGTCACACTGAAAATCCAAATTTTGTACAAACTTGAAATCTGTTGAACCAACTTACATAATTTATGCATTGGTGTTCCAGTGCTAACACAGTCAAATGATTCAACTTTTCTGAACCGATAAGGATTTCTAATGAAAGCACAACTTCGCTCCTTTGGCTGCCGGCAAGAAGTAAATGTCGAGTTTTTTTATGAACGTTTTGCCAACAAAATGCTAACTTGTCAGCATTATTGGGTTGACTCCTTCCATCTACATGTATCCACAGTGATTCATCTTGAACCAGATATTGAAAACGCGTACATGTCCTGTAAAAATGTATTTAAACGGTGTGAAATAAAAAAAACATAGAAATACTTACTCTCCAAGATGATAAAGGCTAGTAGCATCCAAAAATTGAAGCACATGAAGCAACGTGCAGTCAGAAAGATTGACTATATTGACCTGAGGTTCTTGAAAATTTTTAAGTTTCGAACTTTTGGTCCGACTTGCCGAGGTGTACTTACGTTTCATTCCGATCGATATATCTATGACACGGAATAATTACTCAATATCATTGTTATTTATAGTCTTATTAGGTAAAAAAAGTTATTACTATTTAACGGTATTATGCCGATATTGAGCACTAGTGATGGGCATATCCGGACAATTTTCATAACCGAATTATTTGCATTCGAATCATATTAACAACCGATTGATTATTTGAATAATCATTCTAATCAATTTTGGCTCTCGATTCGTTTCGATTAAGTCAGCCGGTTTGCCGGTTCACCATCATCTGCATCGGCATCGTAACTTGCAGATAGCAGAGAAACTCAGTTAATCGTTAATTATAATAATTGTATAAATGATTTTTATTTGATTTCTAAGGAGTTTAAACCATTGAGAATAGCTATATCAATACTAATCATAAAGAAATTATAAATATGCAAATACAAAGTATCTATTGAATCTATTTTTAGTTCCTGAAATTCTCTAGTAGTCACCCTTCCCTTTTCGCTTGCACATCATACTGGTATATTTTAGAATCCATCATTTATCTACGTTCAGCCTTCCGCGGTTCTAAGGACGCACACTTAAAATTTTCAAAATCGAAATCCACTTCTTGTCCCGACTGCTCCGTTATTAAAAATTAAATATAAATCTTTTACGATATTGGAAAATCTTATTTCGCTTTCTGTTTATCCCTTATTAGGCATAATCAACCGCGTTTCGAAGCAAAAATTTAGGCCGTTATAAATTAATACCAACCTTCGGCAAATCTCATACTCAGCAGAACGTTATCTTTAATAGGAACGGCCCCATAAATTTAACTCGTCGACTGGGAGTATCAAATGTCTTAATAACATCAAAAAGCTGCCGCGGCCTCACTTGGGTCAATCAAGTACAGGGTGGCCAGATAAGAATGCAAAGTGCTGTATCTTGGAAACTATTCGTCGTAGAAACTTTCGGTAAAAAATTTTATGACTAAAGTGGCCAAAATAAGACCGTGGAAAATATTTTCAGATTTCCAAAATGGTCACCAGGGGGCGTAACCGCCATCTTAAACCCTTAAAGTGATTTTTCACTGAAATCCAACTAGTAAATGTTACCAAAAGATATATGCTTATTAAAGCTAAGCTTTACTCGAGTAATTTTTGTTTAACACTTTTTGACGTATCTATTAAAATAAAGTGGTGGGGGGTAATTCAATGTTTTTTTAAATAAACAGCTGTAACTTCTAAACCACTGAACGGATTTTAACAAACTTAGTCTCGTTGGAAAAAACATTTATTGTTCCATGAAATCCATCTTACCTGTGATATGTCTAATTCTTAGTGATGCCGCTAGAGCGCGTTTTTTATATAATAATAGAAAATTGCAAATTTCTCTAAAAAATTAAATGCAATAATATGACTTTTTTTTCATAAAAATGTAGTGAAATTATACCTAAATAGGCTAGTGAAAACCGTATCTCGATATCTTATTCGTCGCCTGAAATATCGAAGAAAGAAAATTTAGTTATCATATAATTTTAAAAAGACGTTATTACACCGATATTTATTGTTATTATTTGTCTTTTTTCAAGATTCAATTATAAAATTTCATAATTTAATCATTTTTAAATAATAAAAGTATTCTTAGTTCAAATAATTAAAAAAAAACGTGTAGGGGCATAATAAGAAAAAAGGGCCGATTTTGAAATAAAACTAATGCCTCCTTAAATGCTCGAACTGTCTTCCATCACACTCAATGCATTGTTGGAGCTGCTCATGCGTGGACATTACAGCAGCTTCAATTTCTGCTCTTAAAAGGCTACGAATGGCCTCCTGTATTCGGATTTTCATGTCGTCTCTCGTTGTTGGTGGAATTTGATAAACAAAATCTTTCAACCGACCCCATAGATAGAAGTCCAAACAGGTGAGGTCTGGGGATCGGGGTGGCCAAGGAAATAGACTTCCTCGACCAATCCACTTCTGGTGATATGTTAGATCTAAATGTTCTCGCACATTTCTTGAGAAATGTGCTGGGCAACCGTCTAGTTGCAAAAACATATTTTGCCGTAATTGCAAGGGCACATCTTCTAATAAAATAAGCAATTGGTTTACCAGAAAATCAAGGAACACGGCACCATTTAGTGGTTGATCAAAGAAATAGGGACCTATACTAGTTCCGCCCAGGATGCCACACCACACATTGAGACTCCAATGGCCTTGATGTTGGACCTCGCACAACCAGTGAGGATTGTTGTCAGACCAATAATGCATATTATGCAAAATAATGTTTCCATCACTTCTAAAAGTGGCCTCATCCGTCCAAAGAATTTCGGATAAAAATTCTCTATTTTCCCTAATCATGCCCAACATCCAATGACAATAATCTATCCGTCGGTCAAAGTCTTCGTGATTTAAGGCTTGATGTAAAACCATATGATATGGGTGCAGTCTAAAAATTTGAAATAACAAACACATTGTGAAACATGTAAGGTAGTATTTTTAGTGACATAAAAACTTACCTGTGATCCTTTAAAATGTTTAGAATAGTAGTACGTGATATACCCAACGCGCGAGACATTGCTCTCGTACTAACGTGGGGATTCAATTCCACGTCTGCTAAGACATTAACAATATTGTCTTCCGTTGTTCTAGCAGAGTGTCTTCGCAACTGAGGTCGAAAGCTGCCAGTATTACGCAAATTTTGCACTAAACGCGGAAAAATTCTCGCATCGCGTAAACGCCGATTTGGATATCGAGCTCTGTATACTCTTTGAGCCAATGCCGCATTTTGAAGACATTCAAAATATACCGCAATCATATCGACAGCTTCATCATTTGTAAAAGGCATTTTAATAGTTTCAAGGCCTTACTTGTGTGTGCAACGAACACAAATTACACTGTCTCTATAAGTATAATTTTAATATTTGTTGACAAGTTGATTTTAGGAATTTATTTTTCCTCCATGGCCTACTCTTCATATTCTGCTTACCTTGCACTTGCATACTAGCTGCATTGATTATTATGCCCCTACACGTTTTTTTTTAAATTTTTTGAACTAAGAATACTTTTATTATTTAAAACTTATTAAATTATGAAATTTTATCATTGAATCTTGAAAAAAGACAAATAAATCACAATAAATACCGGTGTAATAGCGTCTTTTTAAAATTAGATGATAACTAAATTTTCTGTCTTCGATATTTCAGGTTACGAATAAGATATCGAGATATGGTTTTACTAGCCTATTTAGGTATCATTTCACTACATTTTTATGAAAAAAGTCATATTATTGCATTTAATTTTTTAGAGAATTTTGCAATTTTCTGTTATTATATAAAAAAATGCGCTCTAGCGGCATCACTAAGAATTAGACATATCACAGGTAAGATGGGTTTCATGGAACAATAAATGTTTTTTCCAACAAGACCAAGTTTGTTAAAATCCGTTCAGTGGTTTAGGAGTTACAGCTGTTTATTAAAAAAAACATTGAATTACTCCCCACCACTTTATTTTAATAGATACATCAAAAAGTGTTAAACAAAAATTACTCGAGTAAAGCTTAGCTTTAGAAATAATATATTTTTGGTAACATTTACTAGGTGAATTTCAGTGAAAAATCACTTTAAAAGTTTAAGATGGCGGTTACGCCCCCTGGCGACCATCTTGGAAATCTGAAAATATTTTCCACGGTCTTCTTTTGGCCACTTTGGTTATAACTTTTTTTACCGAAAGTCGTTACGAGGAATAGTTTCCGAGATACAACACTTTGCATTCTTATCTGGCCACCCTGTACAGTATTTCCGAACAAAAAGTGTAAAAACAATTTAATTACTAGCAAACAAAAAAGAGGAGCGCCTTTAGAGTTTGTCATGTCCTAGTCCTTATATACATGATCACATGTGTTAAAACAAATTTATTTATTTTTTCTATAGCACATGTTAAAGTGTGCTTTTATCAACTCCAAACAAAAGGTCAAGTTTTACTTTAACAGCAAGGGTAGATAAAGTAGCACTTTAACATCAAGGATAGATAAAGTAATTTAATTTTCTAACTTTTGTTTAAATTAAATATGACAGCTTCCTATTATCGTAGCAACCCAATCTAGCTACTGACATTTTGAAATGTGATTGACTGTCATTATTTTCTTTTGAAATTGTTAAAGTTCTGGCTATAGAAAAAAATATTGTATTATACACGACGATAAAGTTATTTCTATCCACTCTTGAATCATTAACGTCTCGACTTCGTCTCGACGTTAAACGATTCACTCGTGGATAAAATTTAACTTTATCGTCTTGTATAATAAATTACTATTTTAATTAGAAGCGATAAACAATGGCATGAACGTGTTTTCTTTATTTGGTGCACCCAATCATTTTTTGTAATACTAACCGCTTCTGATTATATATCTGAATATATTCATATATGAAGAAGGTATTCAATTATGTTAGTGTGTGTAAAAACGAGATTTCCGTGAGACCTACGCCTACGGCTCTTGTCACCTTAAGTACAAGTATTTTTTAAATGATAGTAAACAAAAGATGTTTTCAGAGAGGGGGCCACATTTTTTCTAGTAATAGCCCAGGCATAATAGATTTCTGCAAAAAAAAAAAGAAATGCAGTTCTGATTATTGGCACAAATGTTTCTTAGTACTCTAGAAGCAACCCATTAAAAGTCCCCAACTCTGAGATGCCGGTAAGGAGGCGTTGGTACCTTCCCTATTTCTAGCACAGCAAAATA